>JAWNNO010001801.1:0-67987 GCA_035044985.1 Lordiphosa fenestrarum
GTCAGGCCCAGGAGAAAATGAGGATTTTAGTGATTTTAAAAATGAAAGAAGAGAAGTACCGTTGGTACACAGAGTATTATAAGTTTGTGCAAAAGTATATAACAGGCAGAAGGAAGCATCTCCTACCCCGTATGAACGCACAGATCTCAGAGATGGTAAGACATAGAGGTTTGACATGTATGGGACATATGCTTCTTATGTCTGCAGGCAGATCAAGTTTATTTTCAATTTTGGCCACGCCCCCTCCCGCCCCCGCAATTTAGAAAAAACGTCATATCTCCCACAGTTTTGAAGATAGATGGCTTGTTCCTTCTGGACATATTTAGTTACTAGGATAACTTATCGATCCGCCAAAGGAATGAACGGATGAACGGTTTTCGATTTATGATCAAAAGACAAGTTTGTTTGGTACAGAGTATGTTATAGTCGGGCTTGACCGACTTTCTTTCTTGTTCAAATTAGATAACCTAGGACAGTACCAAGGGGGATTAAGTGGTGAAGGGTGAAAGCGACGCTAGACAGCCATGGTAACAATTCAGGAATTAGGCAATGGGTTCAGCGATCCTTAGTGGATGGGTTCCAATGGTGTTGCCACTTCTCGACGCTCCGCTGCCTCGCTACCTGCTGCTGGGTACCATTGTTAGGTTGTCTTGAGCCACTCAACCTCACATACACCTTTTATGTAATTAGATAACTCAATGGAACAGCTCGTCAACAGCCTTCTTCGCTCCAGTTTTGGTCCGTGCCTGTTCAGCATGATCCCAGCTAAGGCGCTGCTTGATTTTGCGGCCTTTTCTCCGACGTAGGCCAAATTTTCTCGGAAGCATAGCCTGGGGTCCAGCATTACTCCAAGGCATTCAATGGCTCTTTTAAATATGATCGCTGTGCCATTGACTCTGACTCGAGCTGATTCCACCTTCTTACGACAGCTAATTAGCACCGACTCTGTCTTATGCGCCGCAAGATTGAGTCCATCCATCCAGAATTACACGCCTCTTCTGTCCTTCTAAGCACTTTACCCACAGCAACGAGTGCCACGTCATCCCACTAAGTGCACTCCTGGTGTGAGGGACAGCCGGAAGGCCCCAACGCACATGGCGCTTCAAAGAACAGGCAGCATAAGCAAAAATTGGTAGCCACTGTCAGCTACCAGGAACAAACGTTTTTGGATTCACATAAATCTCTGCTTCTAGACACATTTAGTAATCAGGATCGACCCGCCAAAGGATTGGTAAAGATCGGATGAGCGATTGTCGAGTTATGATCAAAAGACTGTTCGCTGCTGCCTCAAAATTTTTGCTGAACATATAATTTTGTTGGTACAGAGTATATTATAGTTTGGCATGACCGACTTTCTTTCTTGTTTCTCATAATATTTTCCTTAAAAAATTTGTATGAACTAAGAAAAATCAAAGTACAGTAACTTTAGTACCAACTCGGTTGTTTCACAATGTTATGTTGTTGTTTCCTAATCTTAAGAAATTTTCGGGGTAATTATTAAGTGAAATAAGTCACGTTGCCCGGACAAAATTTGTCATGTTCGCTTCACAATTCTATAAAACACTAATCTAGTTAACTATTTGACAAAACAAACATTTCGAAATGTTGGCTTAGCAAATAGTTATTAACCAAGCAAGCTCCCTGTACCGGACACGGCACCGTATGCCAAAAGAATCGATTTAAACTCAGAATCAGTCGATGTTTTAAATCCGAGAACAGATTTTTCTGGCACCAGAAAGACCGGTTATATTTCAGCTCTAAGCAGGGCTGCAAACCGGTTCGAAGTCGGAACCGAACCCGAGCAAACAAATTTTTCCCTGCCCAACCCGAACCTGAACCGGAGCAAAAAAGTTTTAAAAAAGAATCAATACACACTCAAGGTTTGAAGTCTTCTGCATCATACTGTAATATCTTATTAAAGTGTTTAGAAAAACGTTCTCACATTTTAAGTTTAGTCCCAATCCTAACATCTTGTTTTTTGGATCCAAGAAACCAAATATATTCGACCTTAGAACAAAAACAGCAAAAATAATGTCTGAATCTGTATCGGGAAGACATTTGAAAATTAAATATCGTCTTCCAACCCAAAAATATCGGTGTTATTTCCGGTATCCCGGAGCCAGAAGGAAGCAACTCCAACCCCATAAAGTATATATATATTCTAAAGAAGTTGTTATGATTGGATCAGGACTTTCGCCTTCTGCACCTGAGTAATTCTTCTTTTGTAAGGGAACTAGTCTATCCTTCAGTGTTCTGATAATCAATTGTGCACATTTCGTAAATAAATGTATAAAGTTGTTTTATTAAACATTTGCTTCCCTCCGATGGCAACCTTTGCTAATGTGCGACTCTCTTTTCTGTTTTCAGTCCTATCCAGAGTACTTGATAACCTACCAAATTGTCAAGCCCGATGACAGTAGTAGTGGTGCGGAAGAAACAAGATGATGGATGCCCTCTGTTGGCTCCACGCCCACAACAACATCACCAGCATTGCAACAGCAGCAACACCAACAGCAGCCGCAGCTCCCCAAGCCGCAACCACCACAACAGACCTCAGCTCCAGTTGCCAAGAGGCGGCCCCGTCACACAAAGAGCCAGCAACATCAGCAGCCGCTGCAATTGCAGTATCAGCACTATCAGCCCCAACATCATCACCAGCAGCAGCAGCAGCCGCCGATGCCAATGTCGCCCTCTGTGACCACTCAGCCCTCGCCAGCGGGCGTTTTTACGCACAACACAAACAATAACAACAATAACAATAACCATAGTAACAACAACAACAACAATGATATGTCACCCATATCGAACAGCAACAGCTACTCCTCGGTGGACACCAACCAAACGCTGCTTAATTCCATTGCCAATCATCAGCGGAGCCGTCAGCGTCAACAGCAGAATCGCAGCAACCAGAAGTACAGTCAATTTATGATCATCACACCCGCCGTTTCCATCGACCGTGACTTTGAGTATGAATCGCATTTGGATTTCGAGGATTTCGCCAATGCCGCCCACAACAATGGCAATCTGTTTCGAATGGGACTGCGTCGCAGTGACAGCAGCAGCGATGACAGTGGCCACAGCAGTGACAGCAGCAGCTTTCGCTCCAATTACAATCCCTATTTGCATCACAGTCGCCAGCAGTTGCTGGCCAAAGGAAATAGTAGCAATAGCCACCATTTCTATACCTTTTCCTCATCCTGGCGCTGGTGTTCTTTACTCTGCGCCGCCATGCGTTGCTTTGGCGCCGGGACGGGACATGGAAACGCGCCGTACAGCAGCTCGTTGCAGCACCATCGACTCCGACGCTGTTCGTCCTACAATGCCGACAATGCCTATGAGCATTTTGCGGCACCCTTCAAGCCGCGCAAGACGCGCGATCATCTAAACAATATTACCTACGAGTTGTGACGGTGGTCCGAAATGGTTCTTGATCTCTTTGTCTATGTTGTTGGTGGCCACCACCACCACCTCGTCCTATCTCTTCAGCTCTTCTTTCGACTTTTATTACAATTCCTAGCTATAGATGTCGTCGTGTACCGTGTGTCGTTGTTTATGATTATTATTATTATGATTATGATTCTAATAGCCTGTAAACGCGATTCAATTCGAACGATTCGAGTAATCAAAAGTGAAGCACAGTTTTTGAGTGATTTAAATTCGAAAAATATGATGAAATCAAACTAAACGATTATACGGATATAAAACTTATATGATCAACATGCATTACGCTCGCGCGTTTATTTAAGTGTTTAAACTTAGTTAATTTAAACAAGAATTAAAACTCCAATTACATTTAAATATACATAACATATACAAATAACGATTCTCGTTTCGTGTATTAATTTCTGGGGCCGAATTTGGTGTTCAGTCTGGTGCTGGCTGTGATCCTTAGGAATCCAAGAGAAGTATGAAGATGTAAGTCATGAAATAAAAGCCGACACTGTTTTGAAGAGAAGCTCCTTAAAATGCAATCAGTGCGATGGGAGCCACGATTGCTTACGATTGAAGGTGGACGTAAAATGCTAAAAGACTCATAATTTGTAACTGGATTTTTCAAGCGATTATTTTAATTCCTCATCAAGAAGTAAACACGATTTAAGCGAGATCACATTACGCCCACCGTTAACCAAAGGAAGGTGCCTTGAGCAACATAATAACGGGACCTTGGATTTTTTGGGTAAAATCATATTGTTATACCCTTGCAGAGGGAATATTAAAATTGTTCAGATGTTAGTAACGAATGGAAGGAAGCATCTCCGACCACATAGAGCAAATATATTCTTGATCAGCATGGCGAGCTAAGTCGATATGGCCATTTCCGTCTGTCCCACTTTGGTTTTCAAATACAGATATTACTTAGATTGCTTATTTCTTTCCAATGATTCCACTTGATATGATCCAAATAGGACATCTACATAGACTAGTTGTCAGAGAAAAGTACATGGCACTCCAGCCATACCTAAGCCTCTTCCTGGATACCGAATTGTTTTCGCCGACACAAGTGGGTCTACCAAGCATCGAAAAAATGGGATGCGATTCAGCGCTATCTGCGAATCTAGGAGGGGGGCTAAAGGGGCTTAAGCAGCATGACATCCCCAGCTGACGGGGGAATATTTTGAGAAAATTTGGCACGGCAAGTTCTTTGACGGTTAACGGTAGATGTTGGCTAGTGTGAATTGGCTATTACTTTCAAACTGATCTCGTCGTCTTGCATGGTACTCCGTCTTGCTTAGCTGTTATGGGCGAGCCGGGCCATGCAGCGTTGCCAGACCATTCACGCAATTATGAACTCATCTGTGCGACGGATTCTGCTGAGCAAGGTCAATGTTTAGGCTAGAGATGGGCGCGGAAAATAAATTTTGATGCCGTCCCAGTCCCAACCAGAGCTATCCTGTCCCGTCCCGATCCCGAACCCAAACTATAAATTTAATCCCGTCCCGCACCGGTCTCGACACAAGCTATCCCGTCCCGATCGCGACATAATATCTTGAATTCAATCCCGTCCCGCCCGATTCCCACGGGACCCGAAAACCAAAATCCCGCGCCCACCTCTAGCTTATGCCCTTTAGATTAATAAACACTGCAGCAAAGGAACTGCCAAACCAAACACACCAATACTGCCAATTCTTTTGTTTTGGCCCGAGAAATTTGTGCAAATTATGGTCACACTGGCCAGTGATTTGTTGGGATTTTTAATTGCTTAAATATATACTACGTTTATGCTAGCAATATAACGGTTTTTTTAAATCACGCTTTTAAAAATGCGCCTGTTTATGCTGTCATATACAAAACACGATATTTCTACAGTAAGATGCCACCAATGTAAGAAATCATGGTTTTTCTCAAAAACCATAGTAAAAATTCCTGTGTAGCAAAAAATCATGATTTTGTGTTAGTGCTTGTATTTTTTTGGACAAATCATGATCTGAAACCATGTTTTTTTTTTGCAAGCATAAACGTAGTAATAGTTGTGGTATTCCTGAGAGCGATTTAGAATTGATTTAGATTTCGTCAATCAGCAGTTCACAGCTGCTCCATAAAAATTGTCTAGTGCGCCTAAAGTAAGCGAGGAATTTTGGGTCATACTAAAAGATTTATTAAAATCATCGTTTTGGTGTGCCCGTTCTTTCATGGCGCTTGAAGTTAGTTTAAAATCTGCTGTGTTGATATCATGGAAAATATCACAATTTGTTGCATTTCAAGCTTTAATAATTAACTGAATTTTATTTGATGCAATTTGAAGCAAAAATAGACGACTAGTCTTATTTTTATACCCTTCCAAAGGGTATTATAATTTTGCCCAGAAGTTTGCAACGCATAGAAATATTCATTTCCGACCCCATAAACTATATATATTCTTGATCAGGGTGACGAGCTGAGTCGATTGAGCTTTGTCCGTCCGTCTGTCTGTCTGTCTGTTTCTACGCGAACTAGTCTCTCAGTTTTAAAGCTATCGAGCTGAAATTTTGCACAGAGTCTTCTTTTTGCTGCACACTACTAATATGTCGGAACCGACCGGATCGGATGACTATATCTCATAGCTCCCATAGGAACAATCGGTCGGAAAACTAGTTTTAGTATGAAACATTTTTTTCTTTTAAATGGAAACGACTCCAAACTTTGTAATCGCAGGTTCTATATAATTTTTTATAATTCTACCAAGTTTTATCAAAATCGGACAACTATATGGTATAGCTGCCATACAAAAGATAGGTCTAAAAAACAGTCTTAGTTAGAAAAACTTTTTTGTTTTTAATGGTAGCATACTGTAATTTTGTATTTGTTTGTTTCTCGGGCTTTTACACAATTCTACAAATTTTTGTCCAAATCGGATGATCAGTCGGAAAATGGGAAAAAAGTATTTTTTGAATATATTTAAGCGAGCACTTGCAAGGGTATAAAAACTTCGGCACAGACGAAGTTAGCTTAGCTTTCTCGTTTTTATACCCGTTACTCGTAGAGTAAAAAGGGTATACTAAAGTCGTGCAAATGTATGTAAGTGCAAATGTATCTAACAGGCATTAGGAAGCATCTCCGATATCATAAAGTATATATATTCTTCATCAGCATCAACAGTCGAGTCGATATAGCCATGTCCGTCTGTCCGTCCGTCCGTCCGTATGTATGAACACCTAGATCTCAGAGACTAGAAGAGCTAGAGCAACCAAATTTTAGATGTAAGCTAGTATTGTCTGCAGGCAGATCACGTTTGTTTCAAATTTTGGACACGCCCCTCCCGCTCCCGCAATAAAAAATGTTGAAAAAGATTTTGCAGTATAGTGCATGTGGACAATATGTACAATCTCACAAATTTTCAGAAAGATCGGATAATAAATGGCAGAGTTAAAAAAACGTTGCATACTTATCTGAGCCGCATGAGGTTATTAAACACTAATTGAACTGAGTAACGGGTATTTCGAAGTCGGGCAGGGCCGACTTTAAGTTACGCTCTCGTTTTTTTTAGAAAAGTGCCATTTATTAACTAGCCTTCTGCTACCATTTAAAGTCGCTTATACTAGTGTGTACTACACACTGTGTAGTGTTAGGTATTAACAGTACTTCGTAGTGTCCATTTGGCTCACCGATAACTGGTCTGAGATGGACGGAGTCATAAGCAGTGTTTAAAAAACTGCTTAAAATTTCATTTCGTTTGCTTTTCATTCTGCTGCTGCTTCCAAGAAAATCAGAAAGTCGCCTTCCGACTGAACGCAAAAAGCGCCTTGTGAAAAAGCGAAGCAGCAGCAGCTGTGGACGGTTGAAGAATTTTAGTACTTGCGCTGTCGTAGACTTACGGCAGCACCGCATGTCGCCGCTGCGGTTTTCGATCAGACGATATTTCTTCAATATTAAAGCGACTGCCTTATAATTAGCGTAATCCTCTGCTGTATGTCCTTCCAGCATGCCCATCATTATATCGCTCGTTTTAGAAAAATAAATAACCTTTTGGATTATGTCTTCATCCAAAAGTATTGGTGTAGGTGGTGGTTGTTTTGTTTGTGTTGTAGGTGGTGGTAGTGGTGGTCGAGCAATCCTCTTGTGATTCCTTGAGCTTTGGTGTTTCCTTAGACTTCGGAACCGTGGAAAGTTAATATTGCAAATATTGCAATATCGACGGGGGATTCTGTTCTCAATCTCAACGGGATTTTCTTTTCCTTTAAGAAGGCGCTGATGGAGCTTAGTCAAGATGTGCTGGTTGTATATTCGCAAAGTTGAACAATAGAGTTTACAAACGTCACAGAAAACACCTTTTCCAGTTGGTTTGAATTGTTGTTGTTGTCCCACAGCCACTGTGGAGTTATTGGGATTTTGAATCATTATTTATATTTCGGGCCTTTCCATCCCTGATACTTACCATTATTATTGTCACAACTTGGACAATGATCGACTAGGACAGGTGGCGCATCATATTCGTCGAGAAAATTCCTAAAAATGTCTGCTACATCATCGTCGGTATCAGCTGTGTCTATAGCCACTGTGGAGTTATTGGGATTTTGAATTATTATTTACAATTCGGGCCTTTCCTTCCATCCCTCATACTTACCATTATTATTGTCACAATTTGGACTATGATCGACTAGGACAATAATAGAACCAGCAACCTTATAAATTTGCAGTAGGAAAAGTTATTTGCAATGTTTTTCGCAGTGCTATATCATAGCCCGCTATGGAGCTGGTTGGCTTAAACTCAAAATGATTGCTGTTGATAACTGAAAGCAGGTGCTAGTAGGCCACTTTAGATTTTTTCGTCAGCAAACCGTACATCAATGGGAAGCTCTGCATAAAAAATCAGAAGATGCGTGGGATGAATTGTTAGCAGACTAAGAACTAAATTTACTTACATGGCCCCTAAATTGATAGTGAACAATTAATAATTGCTTATATCCACACGACGGCACCGTATCAAAAGTTCCATCCATGGAATAGAGACGTTTGCCTGGCCTTTTTATACCCTTGCAGAGGGTATATTGAAATTGTCCAGATGTTTGTAACGCATAGAAGGAAGTATTTTCGACCACATAAAGTATATATATTCTTAATCAGCATGACGAGCTGAGTCGATATAGCCATGGCCGTTCGTCTGTCCGTCTGTTTTTATGCTATCTCCTCTGCCAGTTTTAAAGTTATCGCCACCAAATTTTGCACGAAGTCTTCTGGTCCAAATACGCTGCACATTGGTCGGAACCGGCCGGATCGGATGACTATAACATATAGCTGCCATAGGAACGATCGGTCGAAAAACTAGTTCTAGTGGGAAAATTTTTTTTTTGTTTTTTATGCAATCGTCTCCAAACTCCGTATTTAATAGTTTTTAATGCTTCTTAATTATTCTGCCAAATTTGGTCGAAATCGGACTTCTATATAAATGGTGATTTTTTAAGAGCTATAGGAAAGTTTTTCAAAAAAAAACACATATAATTCAGAAAAATTCATGAAATCTTTATTTGAATCGATAGTACGGTCCGAACTTCGAACCGAACCGAAGTTAACTTTCCTCTATTTTTTGAATTTTCCTCCAAAATTGTTGCCCGATAAATGGGTTGCGGCTTGTGCTTCGAAATACCAAATTGTACCATGAATTCGTTGTCTTCAAACGGCAAGTTCGCTTCTGATGGAGTTGTAGGATTTTTCGGTATTTGTCCACTCCTGATCATAAATAATTGCCTTTTTATTTTGGGATATGAAACTGAGGGTGCAGCTTCCCCAATTTTTTGTCATTCTTCGTCAAAGATTTCACGGAGTCCTTTTCTTTCTAAGTCTCTTCCTTCACATTGTCCCTTCACATTATTGAGAAAAGAAAAATCATAATAAACGGTACCTTGATTAAAGAGATAACATAATAAACGGTACTTTAAATAATACTTCTTGCAAGAGTTTCTCGCTATCAAGGCAAAATTAATATTTTAGAAAATTCGGGCGTTTTGTCACAGTTGAAAGTAACATAATGCCCGCGGATGTTATGTCGTACTGAAAGCGGGCGCTATGACACTTTCAAAAGAGGAATAAAGCCTGCAGTCGTAATGTCACATTTAGAGCGACATATTGCCAACGGTCCTTATGTCAGCGGGCGCTATCACATGTACCCATTCACGCATGTAGTTTTGTAAAAGTTTTGCGTCACTTAGGAATCATGCACGATTCCCGTACGAATGCAAGGTAATGATATTGATAACGATAATAAATGCATATCCGTACCAACAGGTTTAACAAAATGCAGCCCCAATATACTATTTATATCTTTTTTTCTGTCACTCATAATTATAATTTAATTTAATTTAAAGCAGATTTGCTGCAGTTGGGAATAGCAAAATTTTCGAGGTTATTCGAATTCTTGCAAGAGTTGATTTCGTTACAGTTTAGTGTGCCCGTTTTGTCAGATAAATAACATACAAAATATGCATTTTTCCAGTGGTTATAATTGTTAGGCAAGGAATAAATTTAAACAAACTTGAATACTGAAATTCACTTACGACAAAAGCAAGATTTACGATTGTTCACGCACGAAACTCTAAATGACATGCCGTGACACAGTCAAATTCACGTCACGGGTACAGCTATTGTCTTTACTCAAGATCTTTTGTTCCAAGACGTTTCATAAATAAAAATTGTGGTAGCAGACATTAGTGGTATTCCTGAAAGTGATTTAGAATTGATTTAGATTGTTTTAAAGCAAATCTAAATCAGTTGACGGAGTCACCCTTATTGCGCACCGATTTGATTTAGATTTCGTGAACAGCTGGTAGTGTCCACTTAACTGGTTCGTCTTCTTTTCAAAAGAGGCTCCAATAATTTCTAAATTGCATTAACATTAATAAATAACTATTTAATCATTTAATCTTGAAAGACTTACCAAACACACCAAACTGAAGAATACGGTCACACCAAAACGAAATCAAATCTTAAACCCTTGTAATACCCTTGTTACACTAGGAGTGCGTTATGCGTTAATTGCCAACATTCAACTTTTTTTGTATGAGAAAAAAGCCGATTGTTAGCTATTAACGCATAACGCACTACTAGCAAGGGCGTAGCCAGCTTTCGGCGAAGGGGGGGCAAAACAATTTTTCCAGCCCTTAAAACTCCAAAAACTTCCAAAAAGTAACCGAAAATTTTTACAAGCCAATTGAAATTATTTAAGGCGGGGGGGCAACGGCCCCCCCCTGCCCCCCCTGGCTACGCCCTTGACTACTAGTGTAAATAGCCTATATATCAAATCTAAATCGCTTTCAGGAATACCACTATTAACATTAAACTTAAATGTCGCATGTACGCTGCTGAGAAGTAAGTTGCGCTTAACAGCACTCTTAGTGGAATCTACATTCAAACGTAACAGGCTGAACGCCGCATTTTACTTTCAACAGCTGACAGAACATTGTGGCTATCAATGTTACGTCGCTCTTCTTCTTCCACACTCACAGTGAATTCAATAGGAAATATACAATTTGTTAGAAAAATGGCTGAAAAACCAAAACGAAAGAACCGGCTCGAGATGTTTTCGCATCAGGACAAAGTAGCTCTTATTTTAGCAGTCAAAAAAAGGCCCGTCATATGGGATCTGTCCCATCCCAAACACACAGACCTCAATTCAGTGAACAGAGCTTGGCGGGATGTGTCAGATGTGATAGAGAAAGATGGTATGTTCCTATTCATAAATGCCCTAACTAATTCCTTTAACATTACTACCAATACGATCTAGTGAATGACTGCAGAACAGGCTTCAAGGCCCTGCGGGAGAGCTATCGCTATCATGGTAGAAGCGCCAGCAAGCCAGCCAAGCGAATAAAGACTGGAGGTGAGCTAGCAGATTCCCCTTCTGACGAACGCAGTATTGATTGGGAATTCGGCGAATTGATGTCCTTTTTGCCGAACGTCTCAAACCAAAGGTAAGCTGATCGATAATGTTTTTGTAATTTTATTAAAAAAAAAGAAACCTTCCAGGACAATGCAGACAGATTCCTCGTGTCCCTCTGAGGATATGTACCTGGAACACTCTTCAGTGGACTTTGACGAGTTCCCCTCCGAGGTTCTGGAGTCGCCCGCTCTGGTGGAAGAAAGCATCGAAGATGAAGCCACATCGTGCAGCTACACCTACGTAGGTTACTAAGGGCCGATTTCGTATCTTCTAAATGCCAGTTTAACTTACAAAAATGAGAACAAATTTTACTTATATATGATACATGGCAGCTATTTAGAAGATGAGTCATCGGCCCTAAATGTAAAAGTGAACTTCCATATCAACCTCTTTATTTTTCCTTACAGAAAAAGCGTCGCAAAGTCACTGAAAAGTTAGAGAGGCCGGAGGGAAATGACCTACTCATCAGCACAATTGGCGAGCTTGTCAAGTTTCAAAGAGGCCTGATAGAAGCGCCCAGTTCCTCATTGCAAAATCCAGAAATGCACGCCTACTGGGATAGCATCATAAAAGAACTGCCCCCATCCATGCTACCAGAGGTGAGAATGCGTGTTAGCGAGCTGCTACACGACATTTATCGGGAGTCTCAGGCTTAAGTGATTTAATTTAAAAATGGACCCATATGAATTAGTTTTATTAAGAATTAAATTTAAATTTAAACGAAATTAAAAAGTTGTTTCTGTTTTTATAAAACGGCATCACTTTGCCCTGGGATGTATCCGTTCTCGGAATTCACATAATCCTTCAAGCTGTCTCTCACAAACTTGCCATAGTCATGCGGCCGACCTCTAAATGGCTGCAACGATAGCAGAGACAGTTCAGCATCTTCGTAGATTTCAGTCTGCCGACCTAAATAATCTTCCTCAGAAGTGCGCATCAGATAATTATGTAACAGGCAGCAAGCCGAAACAATTTTCTGAGCCTTTTCTGTCTTACATAGTAGGGTCCTTTGCAGGCATATCCATTTCCAGCTCAAAATGGCAAAAGCATTTTCAATGCATTGCCTTGGTCTACTTAGCCTGTAATTAAAGATGCGCTCTGCACGATTTAAAACTCTGCTGCTGAACGGCTTCATTATCCTTTTGCCTAACGGAAAGGCATCATCTCCAACGACGAAGAATGGCAACTTGATTCCTCCAACTTTTTGGTCGACTGGAAATGGTAAGCGGTCCTTAAGAAAGGAATTCCCAATGTTAGAAGTTGAGAATATGTTCCCGTCTCCTTCGTCATAAACACCAACATCCAGGTAAGTAAAGCGACACGAGGAATCGCATACAGCCAAAATCGTGATGAAGTTAGATCCCTTATAGAAATTAAAAACTTAAGTCTATAAAATTTACTTAAAATGTATAAAAAACGTACTTTTTGGGAGGAAGAGCTTTGAGCTGGTGCTCTTAAGCGTACACGTTTACCATTGATGGCCCCCACACAATTGGGAAAGTTCCACTTCTCCTCAAATTCCTCTGCATATTTAAGCAACGAAGCGGCGTCCCATGTTGGCACTTCCGAACCTAATTCCGTGCAAATGGCATCGCATACTGATTCGAGGATCTCACCAAAATGTTGATGGCTAATCCTATACGTGGCTGTCAGATGCCTTTGGATATCTCCGGATGCAAAGTATCTGTGAAGAACGAGTTTAAAGCAATTTCTCAATTAAATATAAATGCTCATACTCACTCAATGACAATTGCCAGCTTTTGGATGGGAGATATGGCATCGGGTCTGGTTTTCCTCTTAGGCAGCAGGTAATCTTCGAGCAACGAAAATAGTCCATGAAACACATTATAGCTCATATGGAAAATCTCGTAAAACATTGAAGGGTTCTGTATTAAAGTTTGAAACTAAGTAAAGGAAAATAACTTTAAATATGTATCTAAAAGAAGTTGAATCTATTGTTTTGTGGGCTACTCACATCCACAGCGAATCGACCCTTTTCACATCTTTCACGTAGATGTGGATTTACCCAAATTCTCGGCCGGCTTTTGATTCTCTTCTCCTTCTGACGCTGCCGTAGCTTCTCCAGTAAGTAAGTAAGTTAAGTGGGCTTTAGAGTTCAGTTTCGCCAGCTTACTGGTTGTCCATATTTTAGTTGTCAACAATTGAACAAGGCTAGAACTATGTGTTTGAATTCTTGGATGCCACTTTGCCAGTGCATTGACCGGCTACAACCTTTGTGTCCACAAACGTTGATCAATGTTCCTTATTTTAACAAGGAAATTGAATTAATTGAAATGACGCCGAGCCGCCTAAAATAAACTGAATTAATGCCTTCAAAGCAAAACACAGCTGATTATGTAGTGTGACCAACTACGGCTAAAGACGAATTCTCAAATCAGATCAAGATTATTTCTACATTAATTCCTCTTGTATGCCCGCATTGACAGTAAAAGCAAATGTGAGAATTTTCAAAATAGCAGTTAAGTGCCACATCCTAATACCGTGCTTACACTGAGGTCGTACGACCCTTGGTTGGTATTTTTTGCCTGAGACTGGTCGTCCGGCCATACAAAAATATTGCAGTTGGCTTTGAATTTGGGACGGTCGCAGAACCAACGACCGAAAAAAAATCGGTGCTGCCAGATCTTTTTTTCCACAAAAGTATTATTATAAAAAACATTCTTTACGTGATTTCGGGAATGCAGAAGGTTGTTGATCTGCATTTCCGAAATCACGTAAATAATGATTTTTCCATTTCGTTGACGAAAACTGTAATTTTGACACCGAAATTCCAATTAAATTTAAAGTAAACAAAAAACAGCTGATTTGATGTTAGCGACTAAGTGACCGTTCGCTATATGTTATAGCTGCCATAGCAATGATCTGTCGAAAAACTAGTTTTAGTAAGAAAAACTACTTTGTTTTCAAAGAAAACTCCTCCAAACTTTGTATTACTTAGTTTGCTATGTTATGTCCACTAAGTTTGGACGAAATCGAAAATCTATATAGGGTAGTACGGTATAGCTATCATACATACATAAGTAGAGTCAGAAAAGTAGTCTTAGTGAGAAAACTTGTTTGTTTTCAGTGGAAATGTCCATCAAACGTTATGAAACGAATTTCTATGCAATCAGAACTAATTTTGGACAACCGGTTTATCTTATTTATTAAAATTGGTAAGATTGTAGATATTGGACACATAGCCTACACTGCAAAATATGACATAGATATCTTTGTAGGGGATAGTTAACGCTTTTTTTTGCGACGGTGGGACGGGGAAGAAAATATAATTGCTTCTGGACCAAGATTAACATTATCCCATGATATGTATTAATCAGACATCTATGCGTGAATAATTTCAATTTAAATGATTAAAAAAAAGCCAAATGCGGCTTTTGGGCCATGACATCAGATTTTGGGGTGTTAGGAAGAAACCAAGTATGAGGAAATGCTATACTCGACCTGCCCCACAAAATGCACTGGGTCTCGTGAAAAGTATGTCTAGAAATTTTGTTTTTGTAGCGCAGTGCTATTTTTGAAAGCAGATTTGTATTCAGCACACGAGAATCCTCTAAAATATCTACCAATCTTTCAATATACTATAATATACCTTGTTTTCTAGTGTTACTGTTGATACATATTTTGCAGATTTTCCATCTGCTTGTACGCTAGCGCACCCATATCGTCTTCCTCCAGTGATCTGGAACTGTAATTGATGTAAAGATCTGTGTTGAAGTAACTTCTGTGAGGAAAGTTCCTGAAGAAATCTCTTCTTTGATCCTTTTTATTGACGTTGTGAATAATCTTATTAATCTTATTATTTACCCTAAGCAATTCTTTATAGCGTGAGGTAAAATGTGTATTTACCTGGAACTAGGAAAAACAAGAAAGAAAGTCGGTCAAGCCCGACTATAACATACTCTGTGCCAAGAAAATTATACGCTCAGCATACATTTTGATGCTGCGGCGAACAGTCTTTTGATCATAACTCGAAAACCGTTCATCCGATCTTCTTCATTCCTTTGGCGGATCGATAAGTTATCTGCTAACTAAATATGTCCAGAAGGAACAAGCCATCTATCTTCAAAACTGTGGGAGATATGAGGTTTTTTCTAAATTGCCGGGGGCGTAGCCAAAATTGAAAATAAACTTGATCTGCCTGCAGACATAAGAAGCATATGTCCCATATATGTCAACACTCTATCTCTTACCATCTCTGAGATCTGTGCGTTCATACGGACGGACAGACGGACATGACTCGGCTGTTGATGCTGATCAAGAATATATATACTTTATAGGGTCGGAGATGATTCCTTCTCGATGTTACATACTTTTGCACAAACTTATAATACTCTGTGTACCTACTGTACAGAGTATAAAAATATATTTATGTTGAATTCTTTTGAAAGGCAGAAACTCTCTTCCTTCCCGTTGAGAGCCTCCCATAGCAGAGCGATACAGGCGCAAGACTGCTGGCCTACGTGAGCGGCGATACCTCCGTAAGACAACTAATGGACGGTACAGTTGTCCCGATTAAAATTTTTCTAGCAAAAATTTTCCAAAGTTTAATAACTCGATGAATATTGAATTTAACCCAATTTTGTAGTTAATACTTTCGCTTTAAAAATTCTTAAAATATACGAAAATAAAAAATCAATTTAAAAAAATGAAATTTTTCAAAGAAATTATTTAAACAATTAGCTATAAACAATTAAATGTTCAAATTATCAGTAAAAAAATGTGATATTCGGATTCAACAGATAAAATTACGCAAAATTTAACTTTTTCCATTCAATTAGATACTTAACAATTAAACAAGATCTACTTAAAAAAAACTTTAAACGCGATTTTCTCAAAACTGTGTTTTTTCATTCGGTGACCAATATAACTCGAAAACCATTCGGTGGATATTGATGAAATTTTAATATTATCTTTTTGGCATTAAGAAATAGTCTTTAATCGAAGGATATTGATTTTTGTTGACAATTACTATATTTTTTACGCAATTAACTTTTAACTTTTTATCGAAAATCAGATTCCAAAGTTTCAAAAGCCACCATTTTGTGAATTTTCAAAAAAAAATAATGGTTCGATTAAAGACTGGATTTATTATTAAACTAAAGGTTTCACCTTGGTTTTTCGAATTACGATGATCCAGAAGGCTGCTGTGATGGTCACCGCGAAGCACTACTCGCGGGAGAGGATGCAACCAATATGGCGATATTTTTATTAATAATATATATTTTTTTTGTTATTTTTTCATAAATGTCAAGTTAAAGCATTGCACAAAAACTCTGTATAATTTATTTTGTAAAAAAAACTTAATTACTGTAAAAAATATTTTTTTTTTAAATAGACCTTTTTTATGCTTCTGAGTGCATCTACCCCCTTAAGGCCCAATTTCTCAAAGTCCGGTTGGTCAACTTGACAGGCAGTTTAACCGAATTTGAGTGTCTCATGATGTATGTGGCGTAACCGGAGGAACAAACTTAAACGCTGATCATCCACCGTTCAACTTTGACCGCGAGCTCAGCCCCGATGAAATTATCCATATTTTTATCGATATACAAACAGCTGACCGCACACTTGCTTTGTTTATTGAAATGTTTGCTGCAACACAAAATGTTTATGAATAATCGAATTTTTCAACTCCACGCAATGGAAATGCAATTCGAAGAGGCAAAGCATCGAATTTTAGTCAACTTTTACGCAAAACAATGACCAGCAACAACCAATCGCATTAAAATACAAACAAACCAAACCGAATCAGCTGTGTACTCGTTCGTTTAGTCAAACAGTATGGTCACACTGAAGCAGCGATAGGCATTTATCGATATCAGGCGAAACTGCTGCTGAGAAAAGCAAATGACTTAACCGATTGTCATCTTGACGAACAAATCTGACCGGTGGTTGGCTAACCGGAACCTTTGAGAAATCGGGCCTAAATTTGTGAGCAACGCACCCCTAGATTTTTACTGCAAAGTCATTAACAGGTTATGAAACAGACCAATAGCAAAGTAAAACTCGATGTTTTTGATCTAGTTGACGTGGACGAGGCTCTGAACTTTTTTCCACACCACTCGTTAGAGGTAAAGTTGAAGGCGCGTTTATTTACTATTGCGGTTTCCCCCTACTCCACACTTGCTGCTCTGAGCCATGCTTTTTATGCCTCAGCATGGGAATCCTGAGGAATGGGGTCATAATTATAATATGGGGATTGCAGGCCAACATTTTTCCAAATCAAATTTTCGCCTGCGGCGTGTTTTTCTTTTAAAGACCTCGCAATGGACATCTCTGTTCAAATTCAACTCCATCATTGGGTTATACAAATGACTAATGACCATGAATATTTCGTGATGTCTGCGAATGGACAGGAAATTTTTTATGGAATTGGAACTTCGCGAAATACCCTAAATAATGTTCCTTCCGCCGACCATAGTGTAAGATGTTGCCCTTCATGTCGCGCCACAGTCGCTCAATTTTTTGTGTGTGAGTATCGGGGTCCACGATGTTTTTGGAATGGTTGACCGTTTGATGGATATACCCTTCGTCTTCAAGACAATTGTAGGATTTCCATCTGTCCGACATTATAGAGGAGCCATCGGCAACTCGCTCCCTAATAATGCTGAGCAAGAATTTTTATCGCTGGTTTCGACTGGCACTATGAAAAACTCACTTCTTTTAGAATGACTTTATGCTTTGTCAGGAACTCAATGACTTTGGAATCCGACATCGACACAAACTTCGAAATTGAAGTTTCACAACCCGCACAAGCCATTTTACTCACCTACTTTGGATAATCTTACTCGCAGAAGAATTGAACACAACAAAGTTGTTCACAAATTTAATATTTGTTATTATTTACTTGACATTTGAAAAAAAGCACATGCATAATTTTGGTTCAAAATTAGCAAATTTGAAAATTCATTTAAGGTAGGTGTTTAGGAAAACATTTTCAAAATTTCGTTTTTTTTTGTGTGGCTTAAATCATGCGTTATAATGTTAATAACATCCCCTGAAATTTTCAAGCAAAAAAAAATATATATATATTTGAGATATTTTCAGTTTTGTACAGGTAAGTCGGGCGCAAAATCACAAAAAACGAAACTTTAAGTGCGATTATCTCGGAACCACGTTTTTCAACCTGATGGCACGGATTGCGAGGCCACTTGTTGACCGATTTTTTTATACTTTTTTTTAAATTGCTCGTAATATCCGCCGCTATGGCCTGAACTAGGATATTTTTGATCGGTCCATAAATAGCAGAGTTAGGGCTATTTTAAGGGGTAAAAATAGGTAAATTTTCGAAATTTTGACTTTGAGAACCCCTTACTCCCCTATATACAGACCGATCCCAGATATCCTAGTTCAGGCCATAGCCACATCAATTCCCAACAAAACCTCATTTAAAATTTTTGTTTCCAATGATGCGTTCTCTGGGAATCAATGCCACCATGCATCTATGTTTTTAAAAATGGGTCAACTTTGAAGCGGGCTACAACAACAAACGCTGCAACAACAACAACAATACAATTTTGAAATTTAGTTTGATCAACTATCTATCGAACAAAAATAACCGCTTGCCGATATGTCTTACAGGCCTGTTCCGGCTTTCACTTTCGACAAAATTTGTCGAATTCGAATTTGGTGAAGTGGTTGTTGTATAAAATTTATAAATTAAATCGCCATAAAACCTTTTATTTTGAGTTCATCCTATTAAAAGAAAGTACAAATTTTAAGGTTGATACAGATTACCTGGATTACCTGGATTGTTCACCAAAAAATGACACATGTAATAAATTCGAATTCACTAAAGTAAAAACCGGAACATGCCAGTTAAACTTTTCGAGTAATACATTTTTTCGTAAACACTTACTTTTGGGCCGTTTTTCCTAAACACCTACCTTAAAAAGAAACCATGGATGACCAATTAATTTCTGCACGTAAATTCTTCATAATTCCACGGTACATCGAGGAAAAATAATTCCCGAATTTTTGGGGAGGAAGGACATATAATAGACAATTACCATACATCCTTATGTTATTATGATGCATTTTTTCATACGGGTACTCCAACTTGATGATTTTTGAGGATGAAAAATCAGCAATTACTCATTATTTACGGTCCCTGAATTCTTTAGCTTCAGCTTCATATATTTTTAATTTTAAGTGTTTATTTTTACAAGTGATCATTTTTCTGACTACTTTAAAAAAAATATTTGAAGTTTTGTTATTTCCATTCCGAAAAGAAGCTCTCCAACACCCTATTATGGCAGTCAGCTTTTGAACGTCTGCTCTCTCCCTCTCCCTCTCTTTCTTTCTCGCTTTCGCTCTCCTTGGCTGCGCCGTAATTTGCAACTGTCAAACTGACCGCTGTCAAGTTAAGTGCGCCTACAAATTTAAATGCAACCGCCAACCGCATCAGATGAATAATGATGATGAATGCTAAAATACGCAAATATCTTTCTTTTTGGCCACGCACTCCAAGCACATTGCTCTGTCAAAAGTGCTAAGCATTTTGGGGCCAGTTCCAGCTCGACGGCTCGACTCGAGCGAAGTGCATTTTGTTTTATTTCTGCTGCCACTTTGGTTTTCTTTTTGGGGCTTTTTCTTTTTTTGGCAACATATGCAAGTAATTTGATTAAATTATATAATTACAGGGCAGCCGACGCTTGGTCTTGACTTTGACGAAACACGCAAAATGCAGCACGCCACATTATGGTTAAGAGACTTGAAGTTGATGTGGAAGTTAACGTTGCACACTGTCACAAAAGTTCCAATTTAATTGTGGTTTTGGAAAACTAGAAAAGACATCTATAGGATATTTTTTTCGAGCACATTAAATAGTTTTCTTGGGCATCTCTTTAAAGTGGACGTTTGTTAAAATTTCAGCAAATATTAGAAAATAGATGGTCAAAGAAAATATGCTATAATTCACCTGTACCTTAGGGCTCGAGAGTCACGAAAATCATTTTTCACAGATCCTGATATTCGCAAAAGAGCTGAATTACTTGGAGATGTCCCAGATGAATCATTTCCAAAAAAATATGATTACAATATGACACCAAAGCCTCATGATTTGTACAGTCCTTTCAATGTAATACCCCTTATAATGTTGCATTTAAAAATTTACTAATGCAAATATTCGCAATTATAGTCGGCCTTAAAATTTTTTCATTTATTTATCAATTTTCAAGTATGCAAAAGATTTATTTGCTGAATTTACCAAAAAAAAATTGCAAAAGCAAAGTAGTCAAGGACTTTAGAGAATCTTTAATTTTTTAGAAAGTGTTGCACACTTACAAACATTTTCTTTGGAATTTCATAATTTTGAACACTATGTGTTAACTATTAGCCCTTGAAAATTTAACCGATTATATTTGATTGTGCAAATTAGGCATTAGGCATGCAAACTTATATGGACGTCTATTTTCTTTTTTTTCTGTTCACAGAGTATGTTAAGTTTGTGCAAAAGTACAGACGACTCAGAAGCATGGACCTAAGACCTCATAAAGTAAATATATTCTTGATCAGTTTCAACAGCCGAGTCAATATAGCCGCGTCCGTATGAACGCATAGATCTCAAAGATGGTAAGAGATAGAGGTTTAACATGTAGGTGACAAAAACTTCTTTTACTTGCAGGCAGATTTAGTTTATTTCCAATTTTTGCCACGCCCTGTATCAAACATTTTTTAGATAGAAGGTACTAACCTCCTGGACATATTTAGTAAAGATGGAATAAACTATAGTCAAGTTATAATCAAAAGAATGCCCGAATGGTCGACTCCCTTACTTTAAGTAGAAGTAGCTCTTTAAAAAAAGGAAAAACCTATTATCGATAATGTCTTGATAAATTGACATTTTTTCATGTCGATTTTCGTGTTCAGCAGTAATAAATTACTTTAGAAAGTTGTTTTGGTTCATTGGGTAAAAATGCTGTCGAGCAGTGTGTCCTAATCTTTCACTCAATCAATCACTATTAAAAACTTGTTAAATTTTCTCACTCCTTTTTCTCGGTAATGCACCTATTTTGCAAGGATATCTAATATTTTGCAAAGATGTATGCCCTGTTGGCTGGGAATTCTATGTTTACTACATTTTAATGCATTCCTGCTTCCTTAGTCCTTATATATTTTTAAAAGTCTTAGGTTTTGTACTTTTATATAATTTTTAATGGTCAAGAAAAGTTTGAGAGATATTACATGTTAGCTATATCTAAACAGGGCTTAGTTTTGGTAGACAAATCCAGGACTAACTAAACTAATAAAATGAAAATATTGTCCGATGCTAGGTGCGTCGTTAATAAGATTTAATCTGGGGATACAAAAATTATTATGCTCGCTTAAATATTTTCAAAAAATATTCTTTTTCCCATTTTCCGACCGATCGTTCGTATGGGAGCTATATGATATAGTCATACGATTTGGCCAACAATTTAAAGAATTATGTAAAAGCATGTGAAACAAACAAATACAAAATTGCAGGATGCTACCATTAAATACAAAAACGTTTTTCTAACTAGGACTGTTTTTCAGACCTATCTTTTGTAAGGCAGCTATATCATATAGTTATCTGATTTTAATAAAGCTTGGTAGAATTATAAAAAAAAAACATAGAAAACCTACGATTACAAAGTTTGGAGACGTTTCCATTGAAAAGGAAAAAGTTTTTCGCACTAAAACTAGTTTTCCGACCGGCTGTTCCTATGGGAGCTATGAGATATAGTCATCCGATCCGGTCGGTTCCGACATATTAGTAGTGTACAGCAGAAAGAACACTCTGTTCCAAATTTCAGATCGATAGCTTTAAAACTGAGAGACTACAAAGCTCAATCGACTCAGCTCGTCACCCTGATCAAGAATATATATAGTTTATGGAGCCGAAAATGAATATTTCTAAAATTATAATACCCTTTGCAAGGGTATAAAAATCTACATGTCAAATGTAAGCATGCATTAAACTGTAATGATTACAGCAAAACGCTCAACCCGGGTAAACCCCTACATGAAATATAAATTTTTGCAGTTTTTTGTCTAAAACTATAGTTTTCTTACATAATAGTTTTTTATAGAAAAATTACCTACTAAACCTATAAAACAGAAAGAAAATGAAAAAATGGGAGGTATTAAAATGTACCACAGTCTTGTATTATAGACTAACTTGTTCGAATCCATTGTGAATCGATTCCTAAAGTTTGGAAAATAGTAGATTATATTCAAGAAGTTTTAAAGGGCAGGAATAAAGCTCCAAACGTGAAATGAACCACTGAACCGAACTGAAACCGCTGTGTTGTTTGACTTAGAAAATATGTTTTAAACCAAGGGTGCCCACAGCCTATATGCAAGGCCAGCATACGTTGTTATTTTACGCATAACATAGCGAGTCTAACCCACAATTGCCTTGCTTCTGTATCTCTCCCAAGCCTTTTGCAAAATTGAAGGCAACAACAGTATAGATTCAGACTGTCGGTTTAAATTTATATTATTTATGCATGTGAAACAAAAAACGATTATTCCTGGTACCTAACATTGGCTTCTAATTTCTAATTTCATCCTCATGAGTCATCTACAAATATCTATATATCTTTGATATAGCTCAGTAAGTGTTTTACCAATAATTAATTGATATTATAGATGACGCATGTGAAAGAAAACACGATTATTCTTGGTAGCTGGCATTGGCTACCAATTTTTGATTTGTTCCACATGCGTCATCTATAATATCTATAAATCTTTGCTATAGCATATAGCTGCCATGGGAATGATCGGTCGAAAAACTATTTTAGTGAGAAAAACTTTTTGTTTTTACCGAAAACGCTTCCAAACTTTATATTTCTTAGTTTGCAATGCTTTCCCACGATTCCACTTAGTTTGGTCGAAATCGCACATCTATATAGTATAGCTGTCATAGGATAGTAGAGTCAGAGAAGTAGTCTTAGTGAGAAGAACTTGTTTTTTTTTAGTGGAAATGTCCTTCAAATTACTTAGAAAAACTTGCTCCAAGGGTATACAAACTTCGGCCAAACCGAAGTTAACTTTCCTCTGTTTTCTTAATTTGGTATTGGGCAGCTTTGCTTTAAAACTTTATATCCTACAAGAAACAATAAAATCAGCCAGCCGAAGTTCCAGATTGGTTGCCATCACTGCTTAATATTTACATTCAAGAAACATTATGGGCCTATTTCTAAACTTCTTTTTAGCAACATCTCTCACAAAAAAACACTAATAGTGGAATTAATTCGTGACTTTTCTCTCAAATGTCTCATCTATGAGATGAGAAATCGGACCTAAACCCACTAGTTCAATATTTCAAGTTTTCTTGACATCAATTCACTGTAATCACTGCTTGTGAGATTCATCTGTTTCTATTGATGAATTGAAAGAATTTCATTGAAACTAGCAGTTCCAAGCAGTATTCTTGTTGTTACAATTTAGTCATGCGCTTTAAGCATTTGAATGGCTATGCGTAACGCAACAAAAATGCAGCCGATGCGTATAGCATGCGGTCACCCCTGCTCTAGAACTCACAGAGATGATTAACTGTCATGAGGAAATTTTCCTTTCTGCCTAACGATCTTTAAACACACAGACAGCACACTTTTTTAAAATCGTAGGTCCACATCGCAAAATTCCCTGACATTCACTTATAAGACCTTTACTAATCTTTGTGAGCTTTACGTTAGTTATATGCTTTGATAAACAAATATGATTTTTGGGTCACTGTACGTTGGATGCGACACACTCACTGCAGGCCGGGACTAGTGCAATTTGAATTGGCAAATAATAACAAATAAGCACCAGGCACAGCCTACAATTCAGGTGACGTTTTAATGCAGCACTGCACTTAGAAATACTCGCACATACTTACCCACTCACACACACACACTCAAATAAACGCAGGCAATATCAATAAGCAGCCAAGGAATGTCCATAAATACTGTTATTACTCCAGGAGAGAGAGCAAGAGGAGCACAGACTGTAATTTAATTAAAATATAGACACATTAATAAAAAAGAAAACGGAAATGTACATAGGAACTCTGGTCAGAGGCGGCAGACGCAGTCACAGATACGCCTGCGGCCAGTGCAAATGGGCCATTTCTAATTTGCCTACCAACACTTTGGCGGGGCTTCAGCCATAAAACAAGTTAGGCCCACGGCGACTATTGCGGTCTCATGTTTATTACAACTCAACTCAACGGTGGGACAAGCCCCTGCAATCAATTAACAAATGTATTTTTATGCGCAAGCGCGTAGACCTGCAGAGAATCAGAGCCCAAGGCAAAGCAGATTTGCACATTGGCAGATTTTCAGTTAAATTGAAGTACATACGCTTTACACTTAATATCGCTGTTATATGGCTAAAGTTATGATTCAACTTTCCAAATGTAGGTACTCAGAGTTAGTTTGCAGTTATGATTAAGAATCTAGTTAAGTGGCCATCAATGACAAAACACACAAGCGAAAAGTATGCACATGATTAGGGGTTAGTTATCATAACATAAAAAGTTTCGAAGACAATTAAACTAGCAATTCTAGCCGGCTTGAGGTCATAACTTTAATCAAGGACACACAAGACCACAAAGGCGTCTAGTTCCGTTTTTTTTTCTTCAGTAGTCTTTATGCCTGTCGACTGCAAGCAATACCATAACTGCATGGGAATTTTAAGGTAGTATGAGCGTAAAAATCGACACGAGAAAGACAACGGCCAAAACAGAGAGAAGCCTTTGAGTGTTTGTCCCCAATTGACCTTCCTGCATTAGTGAAAAAGATTTTCTTCGCTGCTTAAAGTTTGCGTGCAGTTTCAGGGTTTTGGTTATAATTGAAACTAGTTTTGTTTAGTTTCGGACAACAATGTCGTCCTAAAACAGTCAGATTTATTTTAGAGAAAATTTAAAGATTGATTTAACAATTTTTATAATTTTCAAATAAATTTTTAAAATAAATTCTCAAAAAAAAAAACCAACTACATTACGGTCTAAAGAAGAAATTGTTTTATATTTTAGCTTATTAGGTTATTTTGCCTTCTTATAAGTGGCAATCACTTGTTTATTCCTTTCCAAGCGATTAGATTTTGTAAAATTTCCAAAACCGAACCATGTTTTCAAGTTTCAAATTTCTGAATAATAAATCTATTTCTTTTCCAAACCAACTATTGCTTGAGTGATTCGGTTGTTGTCTGTCGTAAGTTATTGAAGCATCAATCAATTAGAATCATTAAACGAAAATCTAACTACTTTCAAAGACGGAGATGGGTCCGCCAGAGTCAGAATCAACCTCTTTTCAACAACAACAAAATTAGTACGGTGCCATTGAGATTAACCCTCGAATCGCGAGATATTTTTAATTCCTTAATCCATTTTAGTTGAATGAAAATGCAGCCTGCTTTTGTGATGAAATTTAAAATATGCAATTTCTTCAAATTTTACAAATAATTAACAAAATATTTGAGAAAAATTAAAATCAAACAACGGGTGACATTTTCTACTTGGGGGGGAAAACGTCGAGACTTTTATATGTATTCTTTTTTATTATTCTTGTTTTTGATTTTTACATGAAAAGATCTGTTTTGTTTTTGGTGCCGCCTATATGAAAGTATGTATGTTTTTGTGTGTGTGCTTATGAGGCTCTAATCTCTAATCATCCTCCTCCAGTTCACTACTCTGATCGGCCTGATCCTGTTTGGCTTGATTGTTGCCCTGACATCGAATGGTGGTCTGGACCAGCTCTCGAGTGAACTTCTGTACCAGACGCAAGGCCGTTGGTAATGGCAACTCGGTCAGTGAGTGGGTCATGAACTCGCCAAAGCCATGAAATTTGGCATAAGCTGTTGAGGTTGTATTGGTTGTGGTTGCTGTGGCTTGGTTATCCCATCGGCGCTTGGCTAATGGCTCCTCCGCATCGGCTGTGGCTAATCGCTTGGTTTTCAGGGACGACAAAATGGCATCCTGTTGGCGTCGTGTGACTATGGAAGTGATTGATTGATTTTTGCTGCCATTCAAATCACAGCCGTTAAGGGGAGTTCTGCTGGATGAGCTGTAAGTCTCGGCACTGTGAGGAATGCTACACCAAAAAAGGGCAGAGATGAGCTGGAGGAATGCGAAACTGCTGATATCAAATACACTTACCTTAGCACTGTGGTCACGGGCAACTGTTGCTCGCAATCATACTCATCGTAGGTCTGCTCTAGCTCATCCTTAATACTGGTCACCTGACCATTGCTATCGCTGTGAAATTCATCCAGCTCATAAGGCTCCTCATCATCTTCCTGTTTGTTTAGATTCTTGAAACTACGCCGTGTGCGGATGTGATCGGCCAAGAAATGTAGCGTCTCAAATAGAGGCCATTGGGAACTCACAGTGGTGAGGCCATTCTCCACGCGTCGCTTCTCAATGTTATAACGATTCCTCAATGTGATCATGCGTTCACGAAGAATGGTTACTAGAAAAATAAAATGGATTTGGTTAAATTTTGAATTATTAAATAAATGCTAAATAGTGTTTCATTTATTCAATGTGATACAATCGATCAATTTTGAACATCTTTATTAGGAAGCTTGCTTACAGCTAAGTTTTCTATCACATATAATCTATTTTTTGCAGAAAACTGCAATTTTGTTTGCAATATTCAAACAAATTGAAGTATGGAAACTGATGATGAAAGTTCAACTGTATTAAAAGTTGTCCAATTGGAAAGAAAGGAGATTGAAATATTTCACTAAAACCATTTTAGATTTAGATTGGCGATGAGTCTTTCAAGAGTGCAGCGATTGATAACTGTAACTGCTTTTCAAAATTCCATATAGCATTGTTGTCCAGGATTTATTAAGTTATTTCTTCGTTTGTTGTGAGTTTTCCATCAAAACCATAATTTTAGATGTCAGTTTTTGACCAAATTAAGGGATGTAGAGTGATGGAGCAAGGCAGAAAATCTGTGCAAAAAGCTAGGCTGCAAACTTTTTAAATATTGCAGAAGTAACGTCTCCTTGCAAAAGATATTGTTCCTTCCACTGTTTATTCGTAAATCCTAGTTTGGATATGATTAACGAAACAACAGAAAAGTCCGGTTTCAGAAGGTAATGGTTCCGAAGGTATGAACGGAACCGGTTCTAGACGGTTCGGTTAGGTTGTGGTATTCAGCCCTGGGAAAAAGGGACGAAAAACAGCTCACATTGGAACTAATAGATGATTACCACTGTTTGACGTTTCACAAGGGCCATTGAAAAAGATTTACGCCCTTTCCTGAAATTATATCTATAGAAGTTATCAGAAGACGTTAACATCCGATTTCTTTTGCCGTGTTTTTGAGTTTTTCTTTCGAAGTAGAACCGTTTAGGCTCCGATATTTTCGAGACTTGGGAACCGAAGCAGAACATTTTATTTCGCCCAAACCTGAACGGATAATGGGAAAGGCTTTCTTTGGTAACTTTAGGTCCCCTTTTAGCGACTATTGTCACTTATTCAGGACCGGCCAAATGGAGAGTACAGAATGGCAAAAGATTTACTTGCCTTTATATGCTCACCGATTCACAAAATCAAAAGTGCATCTTTCCAAAAAGCAGACCTAAGCAATGCACTTTCGTCATTTTCTGTATTTGGGAAAGCCATAAAAATTTATTGTTTATGAGAACTATATACTATATACTAGAACTATTGTTCCTGAACCTAGATTCAGCTAAGTTCTATATCCGCTATGTGAATCCAAAACTAAAAGGTTCCGTGGTTTCGAAACCCGTCATGATTTGGAAATCGTTTCCAGCCCTGTTTTTAAGCTAGTTCTATCAAAAAAATTTATATTCTTCGCAGTTCTTTATTTTTAGATCTTGTTAACATACAACCGTGCCTTAAAAACTTAAAACTCCACAGCTTTGGAATATGAGCCAATTTCGATATCGATTACATTTTGCCTCATTCAACATTTTTAAAGAAAGCTACAAAATAATTATCTATTGGGAAATTAGAGCTTTAATCATAGATATCTGATCTATTAAATTTTGGAATGATAAATTTCCGACCAAAAAAGAATTGAAAAGTAATTTCACAAGGGAAACGCTAACTTTCAAAACTGGGACAAATACCTACACTGTCATTCTCTTCCTACGCTTATTCAAGGTTTTTTTTGTGAGTGTGCGTCGTTTAGACCAGCGATCATGATGCAATGAGTTGAGGTGGCCATCAGTGTCTGTTCTCTGCAAAGTACCTTCACGTTCAGTGCTGCGCGTACTTTTGAAGCGTAAGCTTTTGGATAAAGTACGCATCACACTCAAAATGCCCCACCTTGTATAGTTGCATCATGCCAGCGATGTTCAAGAAGAAACACTCTCTGTCTCTCTCTCTGACACTCACTAAAGCATTACTTCGGCAAGCATTCGGCTTGAATTGCCGAAAGTGCTCGCACCCTGGAGGCTATGGTTTAACATCGCTGATCTACACAGCCGCCTAAAAGGTAAAGAAAACGGTTCCCGCTACTTATCCTTGACTTACCATCATAGCCTAGTTTGTTCGAGATTTGCATCCATTGCTGTGCCACATATGGCTTATCCTTGAAGCGTTTATTGGCACGATCATATAGCGCTGGTCTCGAACGAAATTCCCGAATAAGGCCCAAATCGAACTCCCCTGTTTGGGCATAAGAGGCACGTGGTCTTCCGCGTCCTTTGGGCAATTGCTGATGTGAGGGAAACGCTAGACTCAGTTCCTGTTGCTGGGGCATATGATGAAGCTCCATGGTAGCCTGTTTAATGTGTACACATATACACACATACAAACAAATACGAAAAGTTATTTTTAAATGCTGATCCTGAGAGCGGTAAATGCACTAGCAATTATACAGTGCGTGTGTGTGCGTGTTTTGTCTTTGGTTAAGGTCTTCGCTTGGGTCTTTAGCGGCGCAAACACAAAGCCGACAAAAAAAAGCAACGATCGAGAAATGTTTTATTCATTAAAAACATACACTAAGTTAAATAATCACTTAACTACGCATATAAAAATGTACTACTTGATCGGCAACGCGTCTTATTTTCAGCCACATTCTTTTTGTCTTGTTTACGTTTTAATTATAAATTTCTTAATTTATTTTTATAGTTTTCTCTCTACTCACCTCTTTTTTGTTTGTTTGTGAATTTCTGCTCTGTATACGCTCGCTATACACATGTACGTACGTACATACATTCGTTTGTATGTACAAAACAACTTTTATTCTTAGCTTAGTTTTGCTTACTTTAAAAAATCAATATGGGACGTAAATAAATTAATTAAGAATGCCAAGCAACAATGCCAACGCTCTCCGTTTCTCTTGGTTCCAGTCTGAGCGCACATACACAACTAGTCTCTGCGAGAATATTTTTTAAACTGAACAATTTTTTTTTATTTTATGATTTACGAATGTAAAGGCGAAGCAAGCGCTAAAAGGCACACACACACACACAGCGGCACTTGCACACCACTAGTAGGCGGCGCGGGACCGTAGTAGAGATGCGAACGTGACACGAAAGGTCAGCCACAATGGGAAAGCGCGCTAATAAAAAGTGCTCATTTGCAGTGGTTAGTACAAATTGGTACGTTAACTGTTAAACGGTACTTTAATGTGAGAGAGAAGTACTAAATTTTTTCTGATTATAGCTTAGAGCGCTTTTACACTGGGCCCATTCAACAGGTTAATGTTTTGACGATTCTAGCTTTTGCCGGCTGAACGTAGTGAATTTGCAACTACTGGGTATCAATGAAAATTGTAAGTATAACCATATTTTCTTAGATCGTATTTGGTCTTAGCAAAAAAAAAAACACAAAAAGCTGGTAATCAATGCTGAAAGGGCAAGTCTTTAAAAACTAGCCGATAAATAGTTTTGTTAGTTTAAACAGCTGATTGATTTGATTAGAGTATGAGGCGCCAGTTTTAAATCAATAGCTAAATGCTTAATATATAATTATTTAATAATGTGTATGTATTCAACAAAAATTGAGCCTACTTTGTATGACAAATCACTTGACTACTGGTAATGACACTTATAGGGCCTTAAAAGCATGATACAAAAAATAGAATGTAGTACAATGAGTGTTTTGTCAATAAAATTCGATTGTGACTTCACAGACTCACAGTTGTGTATTTTCTTATTTTTTTTTCAAATGTCATAACCAAATTGAAAATGAATAAAAACTACAGCAACATAAAAATACGTAAATAAATGAATTTATCATTGTAAAATTGGGGTCATACTAAATTTCATATTTTGCCATGAGGAATTTTGTCAATATTTAATATGTTGCCAGGAATTGTTAAAGACTTCGGCCTTTTACAGCTTAAATGTAAATTTATAAAAGTGTTTCGCAGCCATAGCCCCCACAGCCGAAGTGAGTTTCCGGAAAACACAGAGTAAATTCTTTTAAGTTAACCGGACTATTTGAAACCGCCTAGATTAGACATGTTGCTAGTAAAGTTGGTTAAAAACTCTCGCTCATAAATAATTTAGTTGTTCTCTGCTTCTGTGATTGGAGATAATTTTTAAAAAATTGTTGCCGGATCAACAACAAATTAAGTTAAATAAATGTGATTTAAACGACTTTATAACACAATGTTAAATTTCAAATATTGCATGTATTAAATGAATTAATTTTATTCAATTTTATCCTATTAGAAGTTATTTACATTTTCAATTTACAATTCAGACCACTGTGCCAACACTCATACATAAATAGAAAATACGAACATTCCACCCTTAACATTTCATACATACGTATCTATCACGGGACCATCCCTAGTAATGTTTTTATTTTAATTGAAACAAAACAAAGAAAGCAAAATGCACCAAACAAGCACCACAAAAGAGAATACGGAAAATACCAAAATGTATTGCGAGTGCGCGCACATTTTTAAAAATTCAAAATACAACAGCGCTTATGCTTTTGGATGATAACCTAAGGTGGAGTTTTTCATAATTTGAATTGGCATATAAAGAAAATTAAATGTTCTACAAATGTACATACTTAAGTTAACTCTATTATAAATTGAACTATAGTTCAAAGAATGAACCATTCATTATTTAACAAAATTAGCTATAATTCAAAAAATTAACTTTAGTTTATTGGTAAGACATAGTTCATTAGTGTATTTAATGAACATGTTCATTTGAACTGGGTCAAAAATTCGGCAGAACTTTTGCTTACAGTTGTAAGCAACCGGTCAAGCACTTCCAAAGCTGGCCAAACTAGCCAAGTTTTTGAATTAAAATTGATTAATACTGTAGTTAAAAATTATTAGATTCACTTAAGCGGTAATTCATAAAGAGAAAGCATTAAATTTTCTTCTGTTTTAATGGCTTTATAGGAATTTACCTGATAACTGAAGGTTATGACTTGTTGAGCATTTTGTTTTCATGTATTTTGCAAGAGGCACAATTCTTATAACATTCTGACGAAATTAACATTCAGTCGAATACAGATACAGTTTATAGAAGGGGTGGTGGTGATTCTAGATGACTGGGGTAAGTCAAATGCGTAATATTCTCCTTTTTAGTCGTATTTTGTGGGGAACCTTAATACTGTTGGCTTTTTTTAGTATTTTTATTTTAATTAACCAATTTTTAGCTATTGAATCTCCTACCCAAACAATTCAAGGATTTCCTAGAGTATTATAGGTATTCAATTAAGAATGCAACTGTCCAAAAGTATGCAATGCGAAAACAATATAATAGGCTCGTAAGATGTATCAAAGTCTAAGGAATATCCATTGCATACTTATGGGTAGTCCATACATTTAATTTAAAACAAATTTAGGTTTACACTACCAGACGTGATAGTCGCTTTCCAATAACAAATTCGTTCACATCACACGAAAATCATCAAAAATCCTTACCAGCTCTTTAGTAAACTAATAAACAAAGCTTAGCTTTGTTGACTTGTATCATGTGAACTAAACACAACACTCGGCTAAAAGGGTTGGTCGTGATTTAAGATGATTTCCGAGTGCCGAATATGTTTTCGGAAATACTCCTACGCATCGAGATTTTCCGGAATTTGCATACTTTAAACTTTTTGGGCCCGTTTTATGGGGAACATTTTCGTTCGTCGTTTAAATTTATTTCAAAGTACTATTTCTAAGGATCAAAAATAACTATCTGAAATATTTCTAAGTTTTTTCAAGCAAAGATATATCTTTTTAAAAACATGAGCAGAAAATGAGCATATTTTGTTCCGCCCATAGGTATGCAACGGATGTTGTGGCAAATTTTCATAAAAATTCAATGCAAACAAGTGATTTTGCATACAATATTTTTGGGCTGAGGAAAATATAATAGTTTTGACTGATCAGATTTAAAAAAGCTTAGTTTTTTACCTTTAAGCCTTAGAGGCTTAAGTTTCTTCGATACAAACAACACTTGGCTCTGTGAGGTTTATTGAAAGGGAAATTGCGATTCTAGATCTATTTCGTGTGCCATATTTAACCATGTTTTTGATGAATCTTTTTGGCTTGGACTTTCTATTTATACAAATGACTTGGGCTCTTCGGTTACTACTTCGGTTTAGCGGTAGCAGGTTTAAGTCCTTATAAACCAAAGACTTAACGGAATGGGTATCCAATCAAAGGCAATCTATATGTATTTGATTTACATAATTTTTTTAGTATGAATTCCTTTTTAATTTTTCAAAAGTTTAAATATTCTCCTCTGATAAAGAAGTAAGGAACACCAAAACTGAATCGGTGCAACGTTTGAGTATTTTTTCACTGCTGTGAATTAAGCAGTTTGATGTTTTATCCATAAGCTTAATGAATGACGAGAAAAGAACAGATTTTAGGCATTTTAAAAATTGAATGGGTGGAACGACTTGCACCAATTGCTTGGTTTTGATGTCAAATCTTTATAATTGCGTAGTTTATAAGATAAAAGTCGAAATATCAATGGAAATCCTCTTATAAAAAAAACCCGCCTTCTAATATCCACTCACCAGAAATGTCTACGTCTTCTTCGTGCTGAGATGTGATCTGAAAGAGAAATAAAAATGTTTAAAATATGTTTTTGAATTTCATTTTTTTTTGTTCTATTTCTACATTACATTATAATATATATTTGTTATTTATCCCATATAGTTCTCTTGATGATGTCCAAAGTGCTCATAGGCCGGGACAAGTGCAATGTTGATTCGCAAGGTAAAACGTTGACACCTTCCCGTCCTACGAGAAATTTGTAAATTGAACAGGAATATAAAATTTCACAGGCACATTTTTATTTTTATTCAAAAAACTTTACCCCAACAGGTAGACAAACCAACAAGCAGATCAAATCCTAAAAATCTCATATTTCAATGCATTTCATATTAAATTTCCGCCCCTACTTCAACAGCTCTCACATGTCTCTCGGTGCGCTTCTTTGTGCGGGCGTAGAGCCACACAATAGGCGCTTAAGGATCACAGGATCAGCACAGCAGGTAAAATTAAACTCTGCAAAATCAAGCGTTAAATGCCTCTTACTTACGGCTGAAGAAGTTTCCATCGAGTGCAGAGGAAGCCGTATTGTGTGTGTGCAAAAAGTATGCTGAATCTGATGCTGAAGATGAAGCTGCCTAGCATCGACAAAATTTGAAATCCAAAGCGTGACAAATTCGAAGAAACCTCGAAGAATTGCCCGAGCAGCAGAAAAAAAGAACTCAAAAGCAATTCTGCTTGGAGTGGTTGAGTGGAAAGCGCGCCAGTTTTGTGTGGCTCAGCTTATTTCGCTTATCTGCTGGGGGAAAAGAAGCCCGCTTCGCTCATATTTGTTTATTTGATCGCCGCGGGGGCTTCAGGCACGACGGCATTAGGTTTTTAATGTCCCTTATAACGAAAACGAACCAACTCTGCAATAAATTCATATTTATTTATTTTTGTTAGGCAAATACGCCCCCAACGCCGGGCAAAACGCCAGAGAGAGCAGAGAACACCGAGGCTGGCCCCCAAAAGACTAAGCTGACTTGGGCTTCATTGAGCAATGAAGAAATCCAACGGAAAGCGGAAACGCAAATAGACGCGCGATAAAAAAAAGAATAACAGAACGGCACATAAATTTGAAATAACTAATAATTCATTGAAAAGACTGTCCGTCCGGGTGGAAAGGCGGGAAAGGGGCAAAACAATATCATGTAATAATATTTGCTTAAACGAACAGCTGACAAGTCAAAGCTAAAGACCATTTCCAAAGCCCCACAGGAATAGGCGCGTGTGAATAGCAAAGGAGAGAGAAAGAAGCAGGGAGGCTGAGAATGTGGTGTGGGCTATGTAGAGTTGATCAGGAGGCGGGTGCTCCCAAGTAGTCTTAAGCGAGTAGGTTGAATACATGATGCAGCTTGAAGATAAATTTGTATAAGGCACGCGATAAAATCTAATTCATAATCTTTATTTCTTTGATATTGAGAGGGTTCCCAAGCCTCACTCTAAGCTTTTGATTTGATATAAATGTCACTTCCTTTTAGAGTATTAGTACATACAATTACGTGATATGCCTGTGACTCCTTTCTACACAGAACAAAAAAGATCCACTTGGACTGGATATGTCTTGCGTTGTATGATTTAAAGTATATTTACGGCATATTCTGTACAAATGGATGCGGGAAATCATCCAATGAATATTTTGTGATATCCTTTGCTAGAAAATTATTAGAAATTAGGAAAAATCACGAACCGCAGCGGTATTTACTCGGATTTTGAATCAGAAAATTCTACAGGGAAGAAGTGGCCAAAATTATACTTGAAGCAGAAATGTAGTTTTTTCCCGAATTGTAAAATTGTCTGTTTTCAATGGCTGTAAAATTAACAAATGGTAGTTGAAAAAAGCATTTATAGATAAAAAAACTGATATTTCGAAACCTCTCTGGCCTATTGTCAGAAATGTTTTAGTTGAAAACTTCCGTAAAAGGAAATCAATCAGAAGTGGTCCCATTTCCGAATCATAGATAGAAATCAGCAATCAAGTGTAGAAGCAAGGGCGTAGCCAGGGGGGGGCAGGGGGGGCCGTTGCCCCCCCCTTAAATAATTTCAATTGGCTTGTAAAAATTTACGGTTACTTTTTGGAAGTTTTTGGAGTTTTAAGGGCTGGAAAAATTGTTTTGCCCCTCCCTTCGCCGAAAGCTGGCTACGCCCTTGTGTAGAAGGACATTTTGCAATTCCACATCAGTTATTCTAATTCGAATACGGCAACAGGATTGAAAATTTGAAGTTCGAACTCAAATTGTTTGATGCATTAAATATCAACTGAAATATTTTTACATTAACAAAAAGTTTTAACGAAATGTGTTGATCTCTTGGCATTTATTCCAGGGCTGCATTTCTCCCTAAAATAGGGGTTCCAACTAGGGTATTCATTATCGTATCGATAAATCAATTTATCAATGTTTTTGTCACACGATATGCAATCCTCCGATATGATATTGCTTGTGACGATTTAGTCGACATTTGGCTGAATGTAGATCGATCCAGAACTACGCAGCACAAATCTGGTAACACGGATTGTTTGATGAGGTAAAAAAAGGGCAGACTTTCTTAATAAAGTTGGCTAAAAACGTAACAAACGATAATGCATACTGGAGAAAAATTGTTTAACATGTTATGAGAACAATTTAGTTTATTTTTGAGCAACATTATCAAAGTGGAACCAGTAAAAATTGTGCTAAAAATGTAAGAACTCTTCCAGAATATTTAAAAGTTTTGACCGAAGCATATATGCTTTGTCCTATAGAACAAAGTTATTTTAATGACCAAAATAATAGTAATAAGATAATATGGATTTTCAAATCAAATAACCAAAATAATAGTCCTAAGATAATATGGATTTTCAAATCAAGGTGTTTTCTTATATGCAACTAGTTATGCAAAAAAATGTAACTACACAGAGATAAAAAGGATAAGAAAAAATATCCATTGGATGATTTCCCGTATCCATTTGGAAAGGATATGTCTTAAATATCCTTTTATTCATCCATCGGAGCTGAAAATCATCCAAAGGATAGGAAAAATGATCATCCGAACACTAATTTTTGTATGGTACTTCTTTTTCCTATTTTTATAAGTGTTTGTAAAAAAAAAGTTTTAAAGAGACAAGAAACCTCGGAAAAATGGTAAATCGAGACTTGGAACCCCGGAAACTTTCAGTGTTCGGGTAATTCGTTTGTATAGCTCTGAGAGATCAAAGACTTTTGCATAAAGAATCGCAGAACTTTTGCCGAAATAGTTTTTCACTATGGATAATTTATGTTAAAATCATGAGGTTAATTTAACAGCCTTAAAATACATTTTGTTTCTTATCGTAAATTTTCATATTCTTCATTTTGCTTTGATCTTTGGCAGGGTATCTTTAAATTCGTGACGGTTCCCCTTCTCTTCCACCACATTTATGATTGCTGTTTGGCTGTTGGCAACAGAGAGTCAAAAGCCTTTTGCCTGTTCGCTGTTTGCATTATGGGGCTGGTGTTAGGCCTGTTCTAGTTTGAGAAGAATCATTTTTAATGACTGAGAGGCAACGCCAAGTACTGCGTCAAGACCATCGACTGTCGGTCCGGCAATGGCAATGGCTTCCAGCCAAAAACAGTTTGCATGGACCCATTGTTGTTGTTGTTGCTGTTGCTGGACTTGGATTGCGTCCGCACAGCTAAAAGAAAAAATAACTGTATTAAATGGCCAGTGCCTAGGACACAGACCCAGTCCCAGTCCAGGTTTTGTGTGTAGAAAGGTTGCCCGTTGCCTGAGAACTTCTCTGCGGGCTGCTGTTACAATTGTCCGCCTTGGCCTAGGCGAAGAACCAAATAGAAACCTGTTGCCTGCTGTTGCCTGTTGTTGCCTGCTGCCTGTTGCTGTGGGCCTGTTCATGGTTGCAACATGTTGCTGGCAACATTTGTTGCCCATTTCAAAGGCTTTTTGTGGCTTTTTGTACTCTGCCATGTGTGTGTTTTGATTTGATTTGGTTTTCGATTCGAATGCAATTAAGATGCGGCCACGTTGCCTAGATTTTTGACTTTTTGTTTTGTGCCTCAGCAAACACAAGCACACACACACACACACACACACACACAACACACACCGACTGGGCCAGCAAATTTATATTCCTGGACAGTTTTTTTTTAGAAAGTAGCTTAGAAGGCAACTCCCAAGTGCCATTCGAAAGGCGTTGACGTTCGCCACAGTCATGGCTATGTGGACTCTGTGTGTGCCATAATTAAAGGGTTACGCCATGACCACGCCAATCGCCAGTCGATATGTGGGGATCTCTCTAGTTCTCTCTCTCTTTCTGTTCGTTTTCCGTGAAATGTGTGGCTGATATGCATAACGGTGTTTTAATATGAGCTGGGGCACAAATAAGTGGGCATATCTCCCTCCTGGTTCTGTGGTGTGCAATGCTCAGAAAACCATTCGCATATTGTTGTAGCCGGACCAGTACCCAGGCCTCCTGATATTGTTATGCCATAATATGGGCCAGCAATCCAAAAATAATGGTTAACCATCAGCGCATCGTTTATTGGAGTGCATCTTTTTTCGTTGAGTTCTCAAATTGATCAACAGATGTTTAAAGCAATTCCAACAAGTTTATGAAAGGATGAGGGGAATGAGCATATCAATTTGGTCAAGAGCAGGTTTCTGATTACAACCAGGTGAACAATTAAGTTAAATGTGATCTATGCAAAGCGGTATGTGAATGTCATGTACAATGCATATATGCATTAATTGCTGGCAGGATTTCGACAAGTTTGGAAATTTGTATTATGAATATATTTTCACGCATTTTAGTAGCATTTAGTATTTTCTCGGTAATTACACAACTAACTATAGAAATTTCCATGATTTCATGTCACTGAACAAGAGAGTAAGTTTGGAACTTAAATCAAGTAGACCTCGTTCTTCGAGTTAACCGAAACTACTAAATACACTAGTTTACAGCTAAAACATCACATTACATGTCATTTTGATACTCTGGACTCGAAAATCAAGTTCAACTATTTGTTTAATGGTTTTTTTTTTAGTACAAAAGACGAAGCAAGCTTAAAATTACCAATTACTTAATGTGAGTACCTGCATTTAATTCGGAACATCTTCAGTATTTTTACATTGAATCACCAAATAATAATTTTATTGGAATTTTTAATGGTACAAGTTAAACTATCAAGCCGATTAAAAAATAATGTTATTTGAAATTGCTGCAACTTTCAAATGGAATACATTAGATTCAGAGATGGGAATGTGGTGGACTTGTAAGGCTCAACATAGCAAACATTTCAAATACCATCAATACAGACAATTTTTACAATCTTAAATATATTTGCTTTCCATTTATTGATGGTTGCATAAATTGAACTACATTTTCTTTCATGCTTTAGCTCACCAAGTAAGTGCGATAATACAGGTATTCTTCAACAGAGAATTTTTCAAACTTTAATGTTTACATTTTTACAGCTTTTGGTCCATAACCCTAAAGCCGCAATCATATTATATGACACAATTTACTTTTATATTAGCAGTTAATTTAAAACATTTGTTAGACATGGAAGAAAACGGTATTTTTTAGAACATTAAGTAATTTTGTTCATTTTACACTCTAAAAATTGGTAACTTTTGAACAAAATTAAACTTTGTGTTTGATTTTTCTGTAACGTTAGAACAGACTTGGCTTGTATTTGTATGTTCATTTGGCATCTGGTCACATATTTATCTTTTTATAGAGCATAGAGCATACCTTCCCACTCGACAATCTTTAACGAAACTATTGACAAAGTGTTCCGTTTTCGGTTCGAAGGGGCATTACTTGTCGTTTGTTTATAAGAAAAACGTAAGTTCTAGATACAAATTTTCGGATCTGTTCTCGACATCGACGACGAACGGAACGAAAACTGTATCGATTTGAACCAAAGATGGTATTTCGTCAATTTGCACACTCATGAAACTGAATTCCTAGACAACACTTGAATAGATTTACAATCTTTATATAAACCGTATATTCGGTTCTCGTCCAAACGGATTACACTTTGAAATTAGTCCATTATTCGAATGGTTTGTTAGCCATCAGGGCATCAACGGCAAAGTTTTGTCAGATTGCTGAATCGATTGATCGAAATATGTACCGTGTTTCCCACAAACATTACATAGAGTTCAGAAAAATAGTCTTTGATTAAGCTAAAGAATCAGTCCCATGGAAGAAAGGAGAATAACAAAAATCTATTAAGAAATTCCAAGAAGAAATGCAGTCTAATGACAGGTTTATAAAAAGGACAGTGGATTATTGCAGGAGATGTGCGGCTTAACATGTTTTTAAAAGGTTGACAAATCTCTTTTAAAGACTACAAAAATTCGCATTGCTAAGGATCCGTTTGAACCCTAGTTTAACCTCAGATCTGATTAATCGTTGCTTAGCGATCGGTGAAATATCCCAAAACTATTAATATCATTGTAAGGCGCTTCACGTCTTAAGATTCAGCATTGAAGTGAACCGAACCGAGCCATTCTTCTTTGTGGTCTTCGGATCGGTTTAGCAATTTTGAAAGATCGCCGGCTCGGTTATCAGCTGGATAGGTTAAGGTTCAGAAGCGAGTTGCATCACTGATTTCAGCACTTTTCTATCGAGAATGTGTTGTCAAAATTTTTTTTTTCCAGAAATGAAAATGATAGAAATTATGCTCAGTGGAAAGAGGCTATAAGATAATTGATTAGAATATTTTGAAATGAAATCATTTTGTTTTTCATTAAAAATTATCTTCTTACTTTTGTGTCTTCATTTATTTTAATGTATTTTGTATACTGAAACAATAATCTTTACTTGTAATCGGAAATTCGTTTAACGCTTCATTTATCTTGCTTTGTTAACTCTTTCAGCAGGAGCATTTGCTAACAACTTGTTATAGTTTAATTTTCTAATTTACCTCTATCTAGGCACATTTTTAATAACACCGGATGAACCTTTCCACTTTGATTTAATCAACAAATGACTTGACAACATATGACTTGCTGTCACAAACAGAAAAATCAACCAAAAATCGTTTGCAGCCCGCTAATCTTATGAAATTCGTACTTCCCCGTTAAGAGGAACTATTGGTATCATTCTTTGTCCTTTCAACATGATATTTTGTATAAGTGTCGGAGAAAGGTTCAATTTCCTTCTTAAGCTAACAAGTAAGCGTTCAGACTCTTTTTTGTATGTCAGTTAACTGGTAGACTGTTCAGACTGAGATAAATTCTTGAGAGTAATATAAACCAGAGCTGCAAACCGAACCGGTTCGAACCCGGAGTTCCGACTTTCAGATTACTGTGAACCGAACCTCTTAAGGTATTAAAACCTGAACCTGAACCCGTTCCGAACCCAAAATTTCGGTTCAGTTCAACAAAAATTATAGATTTAATCTATTTCCCAGTGACTTCTTCTGTTATCCTGAAGGAATTATCCACATTACTGTGGAAATACTTTTCGTATGTGGACTACGAAATTGCATTTTACTTTAAGGGCTGTATCCAGAACTTCGAAGTTTTTATTTCGTCACAATACTTTATATAAGTAGAAACACTTTGTCATTGTTTTGATGGTCATAAGCTGTATGAAAGTGTTTCTATTTATATAAAGTATTGTGAAATCCCATCCCAACCCAAAATCGAGACAATTCCCTAACAGTTTATGTCGGTTTTAGGTCGCTTACTATATAAACGTGTATAAGGCTTGGCTGAACCAAGGTTCGAACCAAAACCTTAACCCAAAAACCTTGAACCTCCAAATTCTGAACCTGAACCATTGGTAAATTTTGGTTTGAACCCGCGAGCCGGAGATCCACAAAATTTTTTGGGTTTGCAGCCCTGATATAAACCGACTTACGATAATCTGTATATTTTTATGAATATTAGATAATCAAAGTGGCTTTTATCGCCCAAAAACCTTAATCCCTTTATTTCCGAACATTTTGTTTTCCATCATTCTAGTTATAAACGGAGCTCGAAAAATACTGATAGGACGGCTTGGACAGCCCTGGCTTACATCTCTTGTTTCGATTTCAGTTGTGTACTTTAATCATACTTTCCTTTCCTTTCCATCCTAGTTCTCTCCCACACATAAATTATATGAAACTTTCAACACTTTCAGCTTCTACGGAGGTTAAAAAAAACATTTTAAATGCCTTTTGCGGTCTGTTTTTTTTTTTGTATATTTCTCTTCTTTTTTTTTTACTGTAACAAAAATGTGACCCAAAACCCGTTCTGCACGACAATTTGGCCACTAATTTTGGGATCTTTTGGCATACCCAAAATACAGTTTGTCGGTAAAATTTTATTGATCTTCTTTTCTGCACAAAAATATAAAATTGTTTCATGGCCTTTCAGTTGTGGCGTTGCTGGACGAAATCGAAAACTCTCAATTCGGATCCCCGAAGACGACGATAGCAACAACAACAACAACAGCCACAAATACTTGGGCTTAGGAGCCCCAAAATAGCCACTGTCCAACTGGGCAGCCAAAAAGGGCAGCCCAAAAATATTTTGATCTTGATATTTATTTTTTCTGTGTGTGTGTTTGCAGCGGCTCTGTTCTAAATACGCCAAAAGTTGCTTTCGGGGCATAAATATATGTCTTTAGTGCGGCATGTCTGGTTGCGTTTTGGGAACTTGGTAAATGGGGCAAAGGCAAAGCCAAAGGAGACGCAGATCTCCGGCCGACTGTCTGCCAAAATTCATGGAATTAGTTAACGATTAATGATTGGATATTGATTTCGCTGCTTGGCGGGGTTGATTCGCATTTTTACTACTCATTAATTTCAGACAACCAGCAGCGGATGGCACTCAGAAATGAAAAACAAATTAAGTCCAGCAGTTTGTCAGCTGCCATCTTTCTCCGCTCAGCCGTTTACTTAGTTGGCGGACTTTCTTTTTGACGGGAGATTCTCTTCCTTATAGCGTTGCTAACTGCTTTACGATCCACCGCAGCACATAAAACGAAAAATCCAATGCGAAACCCAACTTCATCTTTGTAAGCCCCACAGCACAGCAGAGATGCTTCCAGCTTCCAGGCCAGGTAGTTTTTTGTTTGTTCATTTTGCGCCGCTTCTGGGAAACTTAATTTGTGCTCCTTGCCGCCATATCAAATTGGCGCTATCGAATACCTAACACATGTGTACCAGAGTTTGTGTGTATAGACAATGCCCCACATAACTATGAAGCACAAGCTGAAAATTTGCTTAGGTTTGGAAATTTTCGGTGTTCTTTTTGCGAAATTTGAGGCTCAAATTCTTCTTCAAGACTCTTCCACACATACACACACACTTACACAACTATAATTGGTACACATTTCCAGCCGCACAGCCTCCTAAAAATTTAAATTTGTGTGAGAACTTTGTTAGATTGGAGGCCTGCTTCGTTTTGGTCGCTGGGGATTAACGTGGCGAATATTTGCCGCTAATGATTTGCCAGCTCGATGGTTGGCAACGACGACGGGTCGTAGACGGAAGGAGGTCTTTTAATTGCAATTCCATAAGCTTGCTAGTGAAGTAATTTAGTTGTTAAGCCAGCGAAAAGCCAGATCTTTAGACCATTTTATAGGTAGCCCCTGTGTGGTGTGGCATACGTGAATTTAAGAGCAATTGCTAACGAGATGAAGGTGGTGAGCTGGGTGCCGAGACTGCGTCTAGGTGCTTAGGAAAAGTTCAGTCAGTAAAAGTTTTGGTTCTCTAAGCGGTCTGTTTGAAGCAGTCATTCTTCTTAAGAAATGATAAGCAAATCGAAAAGCTAAGTCTGTAAACTTTTATTTCAGTTTATCATGAAAAATGTGCCTCCGATTAGCGTAACCTTATTACTTGAATCAGCCTCTTTAGGAAACATTATATGCGTATGTGGCATGTGGTAAAAAATCACAACATTTTAAGTATTTTTCTGATTTCTGAGAAGTACACAGAAAAAAAAAATCTGAAATCAATCCGAATCGGGATTGAAAACAGGGTAATGTTTTTATATGTGTAGTGTGTTGCTTTAATATTAGGCTATTGGTCTAATTATATATTATATTTAAATTTCTCAAGAATGGTTCGATCCAAGACCATTTCTTTTTAACCAAGAATGGAAGCAGCTCGATATTTCAAATTTGTTTGGTTTAGTGGCATTCAAACAGTTTAAGACCCGGTTTCGTTAATAACATGGTTTTAATGGTCAGGCCAGCCTCGGATTTGGTTCGGTTAATGGTTCACACCCAACATATTTTTAAGACTGTTACTTCTCCCGAATATCCCAACCTTTTAGAATACAGATATCAACTTTTCGATTCATTTTCATTTGAATTTTAATTCTACACAGAAAAAAATGGGGAGATGTCCGGGTTTGACCGACTTCTGAAATCTTTTGGGATTGGGATTAAAATATTCTCGATCATCATTTAAAATCCAGTTATAAGAAACTAAGACAATAGGCAAGCTTCGGCCTTGCAATAGACTCTCTAAGCTGAACCCGTAGCTCAGAAGTAGAATCTCTTGGTTTTTATGTCAGGGTCCTTGGGGCCGGGTATTCTGGAAACAATGATTTTTGAGAAATCTGATAGTTCGAAACATGCAGAGAATCAGAAATACGCACTTATTTAAGGGAGGATCCATACATAGGCTTTGTTTCAATTTGATTTTCATATTAAAAACAATTTATAGAGTTAGCTTTATTACTATATCTTAGACCTAAGTGTGTCAACAACCTTATCAAAAAAAAAATTTATATAGAGTTCCTCAAAAGAATTGAGCAATCTACAAACTCATTGATTTGCCCTCGCAGTTTAGCCAACGACAGCTGAATACATAGGGGAATTAAATCATATATTTCAAATTTTATCTCAACTTTACATTTCTAAACAAAATACCACTTAAAATTGTTCATAAGAACGCATAGCAACACATTTAAAGAGTTTGTACAAATAAATCATTACAATCAAATGGAAATCAGAGTTCAGGCCCTAAAAGTAGGTCGGCTTACCCCGTAATGTTATCGCAATTCGAACTTGTATACATTTGATGGCCATGCTTAGTTAGAAAAATCCCAGTTTCATCTCTTATTAAATGCCCGTTAAATGGAAAAAATCAAAAGAAAGTCCCAGCCTCAGCATAATTCCAAAGAAAACAGAAACAGCGCTGTGTGCGGTTCTGTTTCCTCTCTCCTGGGGCATGTTGGAGCTGCCGCTGCTGCTGCTCTTTGTAAGAAAGGTGCAGAATTCTCAGAAAACTGTTGCTGCGTGTGGGAGGCGCAGGAGGTGGAGGTGGAGGCGGAGGCAGCCGTCACTAATGAATTTGTATGCAAACCGCAGACATTTCTTGTTCAATGGGCAATGATTTGGCACAAAACAAAAACACGAAAAGCGGTAACGGAAATGGGCAACATAAAAAAAGGATCACATTATGGCAAAATTAGTGCAGACGGTCAAAAGGTGCTTTATGAAGTTTTTATGGGTTTTTGATTTATGCAAAAGCAATAAAAATTATTATAATGAAGGCGCTGACATGAAGAGAGGCGAGAAGAGAACAGAGTTGGCGACACGTGATGACGATGCTGAAAGTGTGTGTGTGTGTGTGTCCGTTACTTGGCGCGCAAAAGCAAAAAAGTCACTGTTGCAGGGGGAGGAAAGGAAAAGAGAGCATGAGTCAGAGGGGCCACACAAAGAAATGCTTCTTTATAATTTACGAAAAGCACATGTATGTATGTATGTACATACATATGTATAAACATATTTATGTAAATAAATCAAAAGCGACAGCAACTTTAAAGTGTGGCTTCCCGTTTCTATCGTGGACGCTTTTATTGCGTCATTTTGGTAACTGTCAAAATTGAAATAGCGCATCGGTCAGTTTACTGGTCAAAGGCATAAACTCTCCTTGGCTCTTAAACGATGTTTCGGGGGAGTTTTGCAAATGCTGTGGGGACTGCACCCAAACGCCAAACGGTTAAACATAAAAAACTAACGGCAGTTTTATAACTCAAGCATAAGATTACCTTTTGGGAGTGTGCGCACTCAGCAACAGCTAGCAGTCAGCGCATCGGCTGCAGTGCAGCTTGATGAAGTCGGGTCTTCGTCTTCCAAAAAAAATGAGCGAAAACCATTTCGGCGACGAAAATGTTGTTTTTTTTTTCGTGGGCGCAAGTAGAGATCCCCAAAGATGATACACAAGCAATCAAAAGAAAAGCAGCAAAGGCTGCTTCACGAAAAACTGCACTTGCCGTTCCCGTTGCCTTGGCACTGCACCGTTAGTTCCTGGGGTTCAAGATCAGGCCAAGCGCACCGCACCCACCAAAGAGTTACATGGCACTCGAAATGTTGGTTTTTTCACTTTTTCATTTTCTCACTTTGAATAGTAACATTGCTTCAAGTTAAACAGTACAAAACAACTACGCGACGATCGTTCTTTTTCCTTTTTATTTGTTTGCAGCATCCGCGGTGCTTTTGTTAACTGTTCTAAGTAGTTCCATGCACGAAGATCTTCTGCCAAGAGCACACTGTTAAATTACACAACCGTCTGTGCCGATGGTGAGCGCGCAATTGATTCCTCCACAGCGGCAACTTCGCTTGAAAGCCACAAAAACGAAGAACAACTCCTGTTGAGCGTCGCAGCGGCTGAGGCAGCGGCTGAGGCAGCGGCCGAGGCCGAGGCAGAGCCAGGCAGTCAGCCAGGCCCAGTACAAAGGCATCATAATAACGGACGTTTTTGTTGCTTGGTTCTGTGGCGATATGAAAACAGCGGCAGAAGCAGCGGCAGCGGCAGAGACAGCCACAAAGAGCGAGTCGATCTTATGTTAGGGGTTTATTTTTTTATTTTTATCAAGATATGCGCCTGCGCCGAACTGGCTTATACCCTGTGAAATGCAATGGCAGGGTTAAGATGACAGCTTGCTGGAACAGCAAATAGAGGACAAAAACAAAAAGCGATACTATTTCCTAAATATTTAAAGAGGGTTACTCTTTTTCTTCCACCTGATTCAATCTGACAGTTTCAGCGATTTGTTTACCATTTTTACTTTTCGCTTCCTTCGAAACTGCTTGTCCTTTATTAGCATCGGTTTGTGTCAGTATTTATTCACCTTATGCCTGCAGAACAAATGGAAAATCGCTGCTTTGCAATAAAAATGGTAAGTTCTAAAAATTAAATGTCAATTTCTTAGCCCTATAAACGATGGCTTTAAATTTATTTAGCATATTTTTGCGATTTTTTTTATGAATTCAAACCGGCTCTGAAACGAAACGAACATAATCGTAGCCGAACGGCTAATTCCGATGATAAACCGAACCACTAACCGAACAACAAAGCAAACCACAAACTAAAAACCACTAAGCAAAACGGTTCGGTTTGGTTCAGTTTACTGACGAGTTTTAAGACGTCAAACTCTTACATCGTCAATTTGGGAATGTCCATTGATTTCCAAAAAAGTTACATTTGAATTTGGGATAAATTACTATTCGCTGATTAACTCTCTAAATGACCGAATTGATCCTTATCGCGCTGGGTTGATGCAGATCTTAAGGATAATTTGTCACACTGTTAAAACATGTGAAGCATAGTCAGTATAAAGTTAAATATCAATTTTATAACTGAGCTTAATCCATTACTACTTTATATTATCACAGAAATCTAAGAAATCTTAAAATTCCTGCAATGGTTTACAAGCCTGGCTACATTCCCAATAATCCCATTGCTTAATGGGACGATTTTCTCTATTATCTATTACATTTAGAGATTGTCAGCACTTTTATAAGGAGTATAGAGATATTTAAGTGAAAAGGAATAATATCATGATTGTGTGCAAAAGTCGTGTATTCACTTTAGAAATCACAACACATACAAAAATAACGATTGAACACTTGAACCGAACCGAAACCGCGGTTCAGCTGTCTTTTAAAAACCATTAAATAAACCGAATCTGAAGCTGCCCGAATCACTGAACTGAAGCAGTCCTACGTTCAGAGCGGCTTGCATACCTGTTTTTTTTTTAACATTTGCCAAGCAGATTTCTTTAACTTTTGTTTCTAATTACAAGTTATGTATGGCCTATTTTAGCAATACTCAAAACACCCAAGAAACGAGACCAATAATTTGTGAAACTAAAGGCCATAATTAATACGTCAATAAAACATAGCAAAAATAAAAAGGAACAAAATTAAAAATTAAATAAGTTACAGGTTGGTACAGGGGTTAGTGTTGAAAGGAAGGGTGTCTCTATCTTGGCACGATTTTGGTTATTCTAGTAATCAGAAAAAAGAACACAAATAGATTCTAAACAATTGTGATTTTCGCTATAGCCCGAGCTAGAATAAAATAAGTAAACAGGATTTTATTGGGAAATGGGGACTGTTCAAAAATAAAATTAATTTGTTAGCATTTTCTTGAAAGTATTTAATATTTTTAAAATACTTCAAATCAAAAGTAGTTGGGTTTAGCGGCCTGTTCTTAGGATTAAAGAAATGGTTATTAGCCTGCTGAAGGTCGTGTTTTTTTAAGTCCTTTTTTTTTTAATCTAAGATTTGAATCCAAATTCTCTCAATATAAAACTGAAATTCTGGTCTGCTGCAATTAAGTCCGACATTAAAATATTTTTTCCCACGTTGGTAATATCTTTTGATGTAGAGCTTTGAAAATAAGTTCAGAGCTGAATGGATAAAAAGCTACATACTACTGTGGGTAAAAGTAAGGTGAATTTGTTTGTAAAAATGAAAAATCTTTATTTATTCTTCTAAATCAATTTCATCCCCTTTAAAGTAATCCTTTCCCGATAAAATACACTTATGCCAACGATTTTTCCAATCCTCGAAACATGCCAAATAGTCCCTTTCCGGTATAGCCATCAGCGCTTTCTTCGATTTTGCTTTTATCTCCTCAATCGACTCGAAACGCGTTCCCCGAAGTGGTCTCTTGAGTTTTGGGAATAGCCAGAAGTCACACGGAGCCAAATCAGGCGAATACGGTGGTTGCGGAACGATATGCGTCGAATTTTTGATGACTTTTTTGCAAGAAATTGAGAACTTTCGGTACCAAAACGAGATTTGACTTTTCGTAGGCCCAAATGGTCTTTCAAAATGGTTTTCACAGATCCTTCTGATATTCCGATCATATCAGTAAGGTCTCTAACAGTCAACCGACGATTTTTGCGCACTAATTCCTCCACTTCATTGACGTGTTGGTCATCTGTTGACGTCGATGGTCGTCCGGAGCGCTCCAAGTCATCCACACGTTCTCGACCCTCTTTGAAGTCTTTGTCCACTTATAAAATTTTTTTTTGTGACATGGTAGAATCACCAAAGGCCTTCCGCAACATCCTCAACGTTTCCGCAGCCGAAATTTCATTCCGCAAACAAAATTTGATGGCACTTCTCTGCTCAGACATTGTAAAAATCGAAAAATGCACTCTTGGTCGTTTGGAAAACACAAGCGTAAATATATTACTGATAATGACATTCACATGAAATTTGGCACAGATGTCATCAACAGTCCTGCCAACTCAAGAAAAAAAAACCTGCCCGAATTGTTAGGCCCGCGAAGTTTAAATTGACCCTTACACCTTACTTTTTGCTCACAGTAGTATAACAGTTTTCCCATTATTTTCCGACTATGAGAGTAAATTTTTATTTGATATTTTTTTAATTTCAAAGGCAATTATTCCTTATTTTCGTAAGTGTAGCACTAAAAATGAGTTTGGCGCTGGTCGCTGGAATCTAAATTTTTGCCTATGGAATATTCTTATACATCTTTAAAAACGAGTTTGATCTTGATGGAACGAGAAACCGTAAAGATTTACTTTTGTGTTTTTTGATGGGCCAATTTTGTGTAAAGTAGTGTGGGTTGTGATGGCCGTAATTCCTCATCCAAATTAAAATGTCGTTTTTATTTTCAATTTTCCTCCTACACGGGGAGTCTGCATTTTATTGTTTTACATCTGATAAATATTCTGCAACCTATCTTTAATGATAGTTCAGGCTATACTGCTTCTTATATATGGATAAACCCATAAATCATTTTCATGTTAACAAAAATCAACTTGATGAGTCTATTTCGAGTCCTTTTGTTGATTAACAAGAGATTACTATATTGTGCGATGAAAAGAAGTCTCGAAAATGGCACATGCTGATGCTCAAAATGTGAATTATTGAAATACGACTACACAGAAAAAAAAAGATCCAAAAAAGTATCCATTTGGGAGGGATATGTCTTAAATATCCTTCTAATCATCCAACGGAGCTGAAAAATCATCCCAAGGATCATCATTTTTCATATCCTTTGGATGATTTTTAGCTCCGTTGGATGATTAAAAGGATTTTTAAGACATATCCTTCCCAAATGGATACCGGAAATCATCCTTTTTTTTCTCTGTGTAGCAAATGATTCGAAAATGTCTCGAAACTGATCGGAACAACGGGCTAAAGACGAATCTTCGAGAAGAGTCGCGGCTAGCTTATTTACTCTCCCAATAAAAGTATAATTTATGAATATCTTAATTACACCGAGGACCTTATATCACAACATGACTTTCGAGCATTCTTACGCTCAGAAAAAAAAAACCAAGGACTTGTACTTGAAATAAGTACAATGGGTGTCAATGGTACGGTAAAAACGAAATACTTAATATATATGTCAAAATTGTTATTTTAAATACGATTTTTTTAGTCGCGAAATACTTGTCCTAAGACTGTTTCGGGATATTGATGATCAGTATGACCAGTAATTTCTAATGTCAACCCGAAATCGTTCTAAAACGAAAATAAGAGCAGAGCTGCAAGCCCAAAAATCTTTTCAAATCTTTGGTTCGACCCAAAGATCGAGGTTTTTGGGCGAAGGTTTTGGTTTAAGTCGTAATTGGGTCGATCTTGGGTCGGAAGCGGCTTGTAGAACTTTGTAGAAGACATGAAAATATTAAAAATGATTTTTACTGTTAAGGCCCAATTTCAGGATAGCCAAGTGCCTGCCAAATTTGATCCTCGAAATGACCAGCGATTGGTTTTCTTAACAGCAGTTTGACCCGATATCAAGTAATCCCACTGGCTGCAACAGTGTGACCAGACACTGTCAATGAATAAGGTATTGGGAATTGACAAATCGGGCTAAGTAAAATTCTGTTCTGTGATTTTATAGGAAAATATTTCCAATGTTAAGTTAAACACTTGCTTTTGTGAATCATTTAAAAAGCTTAAGAGTTGAGGGTCTTAGAAATCAGATATGGGATTTTATTAAAACTCAGTCGCACAAAACCAACCAGATAACATGATGAGGTCAATAGAAGGTCAAACTTTCTGATGTCTTTAACTTTGCTGAAGTTTCCAGAAGTATTCGGTTCGGAACAGGAACAAGTAGTTGGGTTCATATTAAAATAAAAGTCAGAGTTCCAGGCTCGAACAGGTTCGATTCAAAACCAGTGTGCTGCCCTTAATAAAAATACTTCAAACAAGTACAAAATATTCTTAATTTAAGCCCTTCATCTTGTATTGAACCAAAGAAGGCTAATAAAAATATCAAAGAGCTTTGAATTAACCAAAGACCAAGGAAGAAATATTGTAGATCAGAAATTTACCATCACTCTTTAACCAAAGTACTTGAACCTGTTGGGAATTTTAAGAGCAGAATCGCTTAAAAACAATTCGTAGTTTTTAAGTATATTTTGTACTTAATTTAACGTATTTTGTACATGAACTAACAACTCACATTTCTTGAATTTTATCCTACAGTAAGTACAAAAGTTGGTTCTCATTTATCTCATTTATCTTTATTTATAATGTCAGTGCACAAGTTAAACATTAGATATAACGAAAGATTTTCCAAAAAGCCCGGACCCAATACTTTGTATAAATGACCGAACTTATTTGGGACTCTAGGCTCAAAAATGAAGCTACCAGAAAATGGTTAGTCTACTTGGGACTGCCAGGAAAGACTGATCACTCAAGTTGCAAGCGATGTGGCTTTTGTATCTCACGCTGAGACGTTCTCAAATGAATCACTTGGTGGAGGCCATTAGGCCCGAGGCTGGCCCACTGCAGTGGCCATGCCTTTAAGTAGAGTTTAAATAAAATATTAAAATAATTAGCTAAAATTTTCAGTAACTAATGATTGCGCCCGAAGCGCACGCAGGCGTTTAAACAGTAAAAGTTGCGAACCTGCAAGACAACTCCATTAGGGCGGCCCACATTTTGCACTGCTGGCACCGGCAGGTGGCTTTTCCTGTTGTTTTTGGACAGGTCGCCGCCAATGCAAAAATCATGAGGAAAGTTTTGTGTTGAAGGCGCGTGGCTAGAGGAGTCCCGCATATCGCATCAGGACAATCGATGAAGCGTCGCATCGGGCACGAGACACATGCATGTGTGAGGATGTCGGTGCCAGTGCCTCAATTTAGCATAACTGCGCGAACAGCGGAGGCATCATTAAACACATTAACAGACGGCCAAACAACTGACGACGGCAGGTGATGCCAACACCAGGGCCCGAGAGACAGGTTGATCGACTGACGCGGCTCGACTGTACACAGGCCCAAAACCGAACCCGATGACTTTAATGAGTTTAACCCGTGCCTGCGGCGTCGCTGGGGCTCTCTGCTCTGTTTAGTTAATTGCAAAAGGATGCGCCACAGGACAACAGCTGCGAGTCGAAGAAGTCGGCACACGAAATGCCAATTGATTTCCCCCTTGCCCCCCTGTCCACAAGCTCAAAGTTTAAGCGGCAGCTGTACCTTTGGCTCTGCTCACCATGATCCTGCGAGTTACGCATGCGTCTGTACATACCTACACTGGGGCATGTTTGTATACTTGTGCATTTCTAATGAACGTTATTGTCTCGCAGCAGAGGCACAAGATCCAGCAGCGAAACTAGTTTGCCTCCTTCGTCTTAGAAACCGGTAACGGTACACACCCTTCCCTTCCCTTCGTCGGCGGTTCATTGAGGCGTACGAAATTATGTTTTGATTTTCCGTTCTGCCAAGAAGCAAAGGGCAGAACTCCTAACGAACCATGGCAAATTGTCTAATCTGCACCCGATGTCTTCACACCTATTTGACGAGTGCACGCCAAAAGGGACACAGGGAACTTGGGCGTTTTCGTTTTGGTTTTCGGTTCGGGTAGTGGTAGTGCATTACATTGTCGTTTACAAGCCACCCTGTCCTGCCCTCCGGCCCATCAAATGGCCATAAAAACAGTTTTATTAATTGCTTGTAATTTGTTTATGTTTTCTAGGCAATTTACTTTTTATTAAGTGAGTGTGTGTGTGTGTACGGAAGCACAACTGCATTCTTTGTAGTAGCAGAGGGTTAAGAGGTTAGGTGTACAGGAAATTTGTAAAGAATTATGTTACACATTTTGATTAAGGTGAGGTGTAGGGGAACAAGATGTCGTCTGTTATGTTTGACTTAGAAATCAGAAAGTCTCAATCTCAGACAATCGAATGAGTGTGTATAACTCACATTCCTCCATAATGACATTACTTTAAAAAGCAACTGGAAATATTAAAAGGATCATTCTGGTCAAAGTGTGATAAGATTTGCAAAACCTACAAACATATAAATATCTGGCCAACTCAATCCCTCAATTGGCTTTTATTCCAAAACTAAAGCAAATAGAGGAAAATTAACGAAGTTTGTAAATCCTTGCTGCACGTTACTCTAACTAATTTGAACGACATTTTCACTGAAAACAAACAAGTTTTTCTCATTAAGACTACTTTTCTGACTCTACTTTTGAATGACAGCTGAACTATATAGATGTCCGCTTTCGACCAAACCTAGTGGAATCATGGGAAAGCATAACTATCTAAGTTTGGAGACGCTTTCTTTGGAAACAAAAAAGTTTTTCTCACTAAAACTAGTTTCTCGACCGATCATTCCTATGGCAGCTATAACATATAGCTATCCGATTTTGACAAATCTTTAAAGAATTGTGTAAAAGCTTATAAAATAAATATATATGCCAATTTAAAAGAGGTTTTCATTGAAAACAAAAAAGTTTTCCTCACTATTTTTCTAACCTCACTTTTGTACGGCAGCTATTCTATATAGATGTCCGATTTTGACCAAACTTGGCACAATCATGGAGAAGCATAAAAAATTAGTAAATACAGAGTTTCGAGACGTTTGCTTTGAAAACAAAAAGCTTCTATAGCTAGAACTAATTTTTCGACTGATCGTTCCCATGGCAGCTATATGTTATATACATCCGATCCGGCCGGTTCTGACAAATGTGTAGCGTAGTTGTACCGGAAGAATTCGTGCAAAGTTTGGTGGCGATAGCTTTATAACTAAGGGAGGAGATAGCATAGAAACAGACGGACAAACGGTTATTAAGAATATATATACGCTAAAAACATCTGGACCATTTCAATATACCCTCTGCCAGGTTATTAAAAGTGGTTAAAAGGTAGTGAAAAGGGAAGACACGACGGGAATCCAAACCCCCTTTTCTCGCCCTTTTTTATGTGATTGATTTTGATTTGAGGTTTTTTGGAAGGCAGGAACTCTCCTGTGATTATGGAGGAGTATGAACCTTCTGACCGGTTTAACATGGCCCATCCATAGTGATCCTGGCTTACTGCGTCCTAAGTCGACACAAACCTTCCCGCAAAGCTGCTGGCTAACGTGAGCGGCGATCCCGAAATTTGCGCTTTACAAGTCGGTTATCATCCCACTCTTGGGACGACCAAGATATTGAGACGCTTGGTGTGACCAACTGGTGCCAGCTCGCAAAAGACAGAGGCGAGTGGAGGATATTAATTGGCGTCAAGCGATTGTGTTTAAAATATCAGACCAAACCAGAAAAAAAAAGATTAACAAGTCGAAAGACTGGATTCGCGAACGTCTGCATCTTAGTTTACACGACTATCAAACGCTCGCGACAGTTGTCGACCAAATAATAATATAGAATATAGCCATAACCACTTATTAGTTAGACACTCATGTTTCAAAAAGCGCTGCATCCCAGAGGGAAGACTATCCGATTCAGATTTATTCAGGCTTTATTCAGGTCGTACTTAAAGTTTCACACTTTACAAAAGTCGAAATTCCGGCGATTCACCCGGTTTGTTTTATAATAGCAAATATCTATATATTATAGATGACGCATGTGGAACAAATCGAAAATTGGTAGGCAATGTCAGCTACCAGGAATAATTGTGTTTTGTTTCACATGCGTCATCTATAATATCCATAAATCTTTGGTTAAGCACTTACTGCATTATATCACAGATATATAGATATTTATGGTTGACGCATGAGGAACAAATCGGAAATTGGTAGCCAATGTTAGGTATAACAATGTAAGTTATAACATCTATAGATCTTTGATAAAAGGTTGATTATAAATTCAGCATTGTCAAAAATATAGAATGTTCTTTCTAGTATCAAGAGCTCATCAGGTTCAAGAGTAGGATCGATTACTCTTAAATCAAGAGCTTCACCGATACAACATTTTCAAATCAGTTGTTTTTCCATTTTGATTAAATAGATTTCATGAAAATTAATTGTTAAACCATGTGGCAAGGATTAGCTGGCTCGAGAAATACACAACACCTCAAAGCAGCATCAGTTTTTTCCTTTCATATGACAGTCGAACAGCCGTCTCTCCATGCCAGCAATGCCATAGCTGGTTGGGAATTCCAAAGCACAAAAGTGCAAAAATCAATTGCGTTCTTTGCTCGATAGCTTCCCTACCCAATCGTGAATTTTTTATAGTTAACAAATGTTTATGAATTTAGAAATAGAAGGCTTAGCAGACTATCATGACCATAATTTGTGATTTTGGTACATTTAGAATGGATTTTTTTCTCAGTGCATATATACAAATACTTTAAATAATCCCTAGCATCAAAAATGCAGCCATCCTTTCTCAAGCTTTCATAGATTCATCTCCTCTGTTGGTTTTACGGGCTCTGATCATATAAAATAATATCTAGTAAAAAGTCACAATTAAAACAACTCTTCCCTTTCACCATATTTACGTTGTAATTTCCTAACTCTAAGAAATTTTGTGGTAACTTCAATTTGCCAATTAAATAAGAACAAATCCTGTTTAATCTTTGAATTGAGTCGGAGCACATCTTCATAGAAAATATTTATGTATGCTTAAACTAGAGTTTGTTAACAGAATAATTCCATCGCATAATCGCTTTCCATACAAAACCCTATTACAGTTCTGTGTAACGTTCCACCTGAAACGAGCTAATTCGTTTATTTGTGTCTGCAGAGTCTGAAAAGCATCTCAAAGATACAATTTTTTTTATTCCAGTGTACATTTCTGTGTTCACTGCAGTAGCTCTTGTCTGAGTATCTCTACTTATCATGCTTCATTGCTTCATTATTGCAATGTTGCTCAGAATCTCATGCCCAGATCTATCCAATATATCTGATCATGCCAAATTTGCACCCCATAAATCCGGCCTGGGGTCGTGTGCTTGTAACATCTTTTTGCTACTACAAGATTGCAAATTGCGCAAATCGATCAATCGATACTTTCACCCAAGGTAAATGAATTGTGAAATCCTCTGGGCAGGCATCTGCAGCTTCTTGGTTGCTCCTTTTGTGTTTGGCTAAGCCGCAAACAAATTTGTTTTGCGCTCGAGATCAATCATGGCCAGTTGCAGTAATAAATCAAAGGAACTCTGTTTGTGCCACGTAATTTCTTTCTTTTTGTTTCTCGCTCTTTGCATGTCCTTGCCCTGGCAGGATGTGTCCAGTGTCTATTGTGTTCCCCTGGCTGGATCCTTTGTTGCCTGCGTTGTTCCTTTACTTTAGCGTTTCCTTTTTTGTGTTCGAAATGCAAAATATGAACAAGGCAATGAAGAAATTTGCGTCGATCTCTTGGCGATATGCAAACATCTGCCCGGACCTTGTTTACTGGTTTTTTGGTTTTGGTTTGCTGAGGCGAGTTTTGTGCGCAAACGCGAACTGTACCTCCTGGCCTCTGTCCACTTCTTCACGCCGTGGCCCATCAATTTGCTACGTGCCCAGGCGGCGGCTTCCACGAAACTGTAAGCTAAGCGAAAGGATCCATAGAAACTAATCACTCAACACCTGTTATTTGGACAACATTAGCGCTGCTCGATACGTGCGCTGGAATGCGTGAGCGGTAGATGGGTTTTTTTTCCTGCGTTCCCTTTTGTCTTCCAGAAGGGTTTGGAAAACCTGTTGTTGGGCTGGCCTAATGCAGCACATTAATTCAATAGGCTCTCCAGACAGATCGTGGTTTGGTCATGCATGTAGATCACCCAGATCAAAATAACAGCGAGGCAGGTACTCCGCTTGGTATTGTGTCTGGAGGATTAGAGCTGGGCAAAAGGATCGATCGCTGTCTAAGCAGACCGGCTTATGGCTGAGCCAAAAAAAAACCCTGAAAACGCATCCAAGCGGAAGTAACAGCTGCGTCCTGCTTCTTGTAATACAGATGAGCCGGGCAATTATGTGGCGCAGCTGTAAAGATCGAATGCAATGAAAGCTTCGCTCCCACACAATACAAAAGCTTCCCAGATTCTCGTTTTTGGGGCTGTCGTCGTCGCACCTGTCGCACAATTTATTTTGCACCCAAGAAGTGAAAAGTCCAAAAGCAAAGCAAAACCACCAAAAAATAATAAAAAAAAAAAAACAGTTGCTTGATGTGCAGCGCATATCCGTTTGTCTTTAGCTTCCTTTTCGTAATGACGACAAACCAAAAGTAGCAGCTGCCATCAACAGCAGCAACAACAACAACAACAACAGCATCAAGCTGGTCCTGATCGCCAGATATTAAGGTACAGCACAGAGTCTCCACCAGCCCAAAACTTGAACTCCGAAGTTTGCTCGCTCGTAATTTGCAATCGTTCACATGTTGTTCTTGTCTGATTTTATTTGCTTTGATATGGTTTTTTGTGGTCATAAAGTTTGCCTTCGCTTTAAGCAGCCTCTGCCCAAAATGTACGCAAACTTCCTTCTGTTTGACTTTTGGTGAGAAACAAAAGGTCGTTGTTCGTCCATGGGTTGTAGATCAATGTCACATTTATATTTTTCATCTCAGATTTATAACTTTATTAAAAATATGAGCGCGAAATTGATACAGTGAAATTACATTATAGAGATCTATAAATGAAAGGAGTATAAGCCGATCTTTCGAACGATTGGGCTCTTCGCTGTGACTTGACGCACCGTCACGAGTACACAGAAAAAAAAATCTGAAATCCATCCGAAACGGGATTGAAAACAGGGTAATCCCGGGCAGGCTTAACGTGATTCGGTTTTTTGGGATCAAAAAAAATAAAAGTGGGAGAGAAATCAATCTTTTCCGGAATCGGATCAAGAATATCCAGGATTACCCTGTTTTCAACCCCGTTTCGGATTGATTTTTTTTTAGTGTAAGGTCGATAGCTGTGAACATTAGGACATCACGTTATTGTTCAGTCCCCGAAGTCCTGAATGTTCAGAAAACTGAATTTACTGAGCTTTAATAACACCTCCACTCACAAAAGCCGTTTGCTTTTATGGATATAGATAAGAATGCACTTTGGTTTGAGGCTTGTTCTTCTCATTAACTTTTCTTTGTGAATATAAATCTCATATATCTCATAGCTCTCATAGGAACAATCGGTCGGAAAACTAGTTTTAGTATGAAAAACTTTTTTCTTTTCAATGGAAACGTCTCCAAACTTTGTAATCGTAGGTTTTCTGTGTTTTTTTATAGTTCTACCAAGTTTTATTAAAATCGGACAACTATATGGTATAGCTGCTATACAAAAGATAGGTCTGAAAAACAGTCTTAGTTAGAAAAACTTTTTTGTTTTTAATGGTAGCATCCTGCAATTTTGTATTTGTTTGTTTCACATAATTTAAAAATTGGTTGGCCAAATCGGATGACTATATCTAATAGCTCCCATACAAACGACCGGTCGGAAAATGGGAAAAGAGTATTTTTTTTTAAATTTTTAAGCGAGCACTTGCAAGGGTATAAAAACATCGGCACAGACGGAGTTAGCTTAGCTTTCTCGCCTTTTAATATGGTGTTAAAAAAACTTCAAAACTTAAGGTCATCAGGATTAGATGTCATGAGCCTGAGCAAACTTTGCCCGAAGTCTCCTGGTACAAGCACGTTTCCCATGTGTCGAAAACGGCAGGATCGTTTGACTATACCATAAAGCTGCCATAGGAACGATCGTTCGAAAAGCCAGCTCTAGTGAGAAAAACAAAAACATCTCTGCTTTTGAGCATCAAAATGATCAAAACTATATTTACTTTACTTTACTTTACTAAGGTAAAGTATTCAAGCTGAAACATACTTTTGCACAATCTTAAAATACTCTGAGTACCTTTAAAATAGATTATAAAAGTACACAGAGGGAATAGACTGAAAACATTGGACGCTAGCACTGGAGTTGCGATGCTGCTACGCTTGCCCATTTTCCTTAAAATCTGATACTTCAGCGACAACCCACCCAACCGCTTGTCTTGGAAAATTAAAGAAACAAATAAAATTTATGTGGTACTTGTCTGAAATCAATCACAAGACCGCTTGCATCAGTCACGGTGACGTGTTAGCTCACTGCGCCGTTGCACACGTCTTAATGGCTTTACCGGATATTATTATATCCTTTTCACGATTTTCAGTTACTTTGGATCAATTTAATATTAAATGTATATTTTAACCACAATTCCTAACTGGATATAGCAACAACTATTCCTTTTTATACTCTGTAACAAAGGTACATTTCGGTTTCGTGCTGCATTCTGAGAACGCCGACCAATGTACGCATGACTTTTTTTTGGCATCGTAACAAATATCGAACTCGAATATCGTAACAAATATTAAATAAACCGCGTTTAAAGTTCTCAGTTTTGCATAATTTACCCATGAAATAGCCAAAATAAAGAAAGCAATCGAACGAAGAAGAAATGCAATTGAAAATTTTAAAACAAGTGTAAAATCAAAAAACTTATGAAAACAAATATGCTGAACTGTCAAATGGAGTGACCGCCTACTGCGCCACGTGTTGAGCTGCAGTAGAATTAAGCTGCTGAATCACTGTTGGACTTTGGAAAAACGGCACTTTCAGAACTGAAGCTTCCGTTAATCCTGAATACCAATAAAATTGTTGCTTGGCTAAAGTGTTAAGCAATTTAAGATTTACATAAGGAGATGAGTGAAGAATTAATCATTAAGTGCACACGATTTAGCATGGAAAAACGGACTGGCTTCGGCGGGCGACTTCCGGCTAACATTTCCCCTGATTCCAAAATAAACAGCGGAAAATAAATTGATCGCATTCTGAAGTCATCACATTTGAGTTCATTAAGTTTAAATTTGCGAGTGTCCTCCCGCCGACGCAATTTAAGAAAATCGTCATATCTCCCACAACTTTACAGATTCAATGTTCGTACCTTCTGGACATATTTAGTAATCAGTATTATAATATCGATTAGCCGAAGGAATGGTAAAAGATCAGATAAACATGTATGAAGGACAGCACTTGCTGGAACAGCGATGGGCAGCACTTAGCACACCTTAACACTTTGTGTGGTAAATTTAAACTTTGGAAGTTATGTTATAGTATGTTATAGTCGGGCTTGACCGACTTTCTCTCTTGTTTGATATCGTATTTTTGGATATTATAAAATACTTTATACGATTTTCAGCTACTTTGGGTCAATTTAATGTTAAATGGATATTCAAAAGAGAACATTAATTAATCCTGTCAAGTGCAATAGATAACGCTAGGCAACAAGGTACAGTATATTGAAGTTTTGGTAGTGATTCTAGATAATTTTAGTAAGCTACGCACGACTGCGTTTTCAGAAATGGTCCATCACATCTAGATTTTTAGTAGTTTGAGCTTTAAGTTACTAAAAGGTACCTTTTTTTAGGTACCTTTACTGCGATTTTGCTTCAATGGAGATATATCTCTTTTAGAACTTGTGTAGGAATCCATAAAAATCCTATATATTGTTAGTGCCCCAAAGTATGCAATGGTAAAGACTCTAAAATGTTTTCGTTTACAATGCGGTAACTTACATATATTTAAGTTTTTCATATTCATCAAACTAAAAAGTTCAATTTCGTCGCAATACTATTTATAAGTAGAAAAACTTTAACGCCGAACACGAACGACAAAGTTTAAGAATCTTTATCGTGGCTAGTTACTTCAAAGCTAGCTCCAACAGCTGGTGAAGGTAACCGGGTGTGTAAGTTTATAAAGAAAAAACAATTTCATTAGATGTCACGAGTCGGGATCGCGGATTCCAGATTTTCATGAATTTCATTTGAAAGTTGTGCCTTTCAATTTCAGTTCAGCAGAAAATATCCTTTGATCTCGCTTACTTATGTACTTTTTTTTGAAGATCATTTATCTTTCTTAGTTTAACTAATCATTGTGTTTACTTTGAATCAGTTTTGTTTTCAGAGCTCGTGGATTTTCGTTTGTTCGACTTTTGTCCACTGCCTGCAACTGTTCACGCTCATCGATCAGCTACAAGTCGCAGCTTACGCATCATCGATGGCGTCAATGAACTTGACCATATGCCAATTGTAGTTTCCATACAGTCACTCCGCGTTGCAGTCTCTGGGCTAAATGCTGATCTTGGCTGTTTGCTGTGCGATCTTCCTCCCCAATGTTTGCTCAACAAAAACAAAAACTTCAACTCAGCGGAAAAAAACAAAAATGTAACTGAAATTGTATTTGCACTAACTTTAAAACAAATCAAGCAAGGCAATGCGATCGTCGCGATTCGAGATGGCGATGAAGTTCAAGATTGCATCGCATAAAAAAATAATACAATAATAAGAAAAGATCCTTTGGCGGCTTTCGGCGTCTCAAGGGCAGTGCATCATCATTAAGAATGTCGAAATTTATGGAAGATTTTTGTCGAAAACTAAAAATAAAGCGCAGAGAGATGCGGCTGCGGCTTTTATGGCCTATGCTTTAGCTTTTGCTTTGTTTTCTCTTTTCAGGCGGAGATTTAAACACTTCCGGTTTTTACAAAACTCGAGCCTCGATCGTAATTTGATATATTTATGCGTTGAGAAATTCGCAAAAATCAGGCAACAGCTGCTGGGCAGCTTTCTCGTTAATGACAAACTCCGGACAGTCCGTTACAGTTCAAAACAATTGGGCGGAAATGTCATAAGCAAGTAAATGTTGCACTCAATAGAAATGCGAAATTTAAATAAGAATGCACTTTGGGCCTAGGGCATAATTATAAGAGGAAACCCACAAGACATTCATAAAAGAGGAGAGGCCTACCCAAATCAAAGCACGACAAGGACAAGGGCAAGGACCAAACCGTGAGAATGCTGCGCGACGCAGTTTCTGCTTGGTATCCACCGCAGCATCATTCTCGACGCCTTACTCTCCTGCTCAATGTCTAACTTATTGTATGAGTCCTACCCCAGAGCCACCCCAGTTCCGTTCTGCAATGCGTATGCCATTCTGCGTTTTGGGGTTGGGTTGCATAAATTATACTCGGCTCGTACATGCTGGCGAGTGTGCCAAAAAAGGGCAAATCAAATGCGTAGTTTTCCATGTTGATTGCTTTTCAACAAGTTTTACGCGTTTTTGAACGATTTGGTACAGTTTTTTAATCTGTTTGGTGTTACAAAATATGCCAACTGTTGTTGAAGATGCGCACTTTCAAGGCGGGCATTGGTTGGCGTTGAGGTACACTGTGGATTTGGCAAAACAACAAGATTTATTCTCCAATTCATCATTGGCTGTAGTTGACGAGCGCCTTCCCAATTTTTACACTAAAAGAATGCAAAACATAAAACGTTGCACTATGTTAACGTCAAGGGAGAAGGTCAAGGATCTTTAGTCAAGATTTGTTAGTGCGTGTGCTGTGTGGCATTTGCCTTAGTTTCTTATAAATACCAATATACATGCTGTGCTTATTGCTTGGACACCTCTGCTTTACAGATATTACCTGTACAAATCAGTTTAAAAGGATTTTTAAAAGTTGCCGTTACAACTTCATTTTGAAGCATTATTTATATGTTTTCTTTTTTATGTGTCGTTTCGCTCAAGTGTAAACAACAAAGCTGTTTTGTGCTGCGATTATGTTATCTTCTGTGCCAACAAAACACAATTTGTCAAAAAATTATGTGAAATGGATTCAAACACTCAACAATTTAATTTCCAAGTTGTCAGATATTCGTCCTAAAATTATGATTATACCCTTGGGTATATACAAATTGTCCAGATGCTTGTAATGCATACATTTTTTTTTTATTTTCAATGCAAACGTCTCCAAACTTCATATTTACTAGTTTTCTGTGCTTTCCCATGATTCTACCAAGTTTGGTCGAAATCGGACATCTGTATAGTAAGCTGCCATAAAAAAGTAAGGTTAGAAAAAAAGTCTTAGTAAAAAAAAATTTTTTGGTTTTCAATGTAAACATCTTTAAAATTGGCATGTCTTTATTTTATAAGCTTTCACACTATTCTTTAAAGTTTTGTCAAAATCGGTCGAGAAATCAGTTTTAATGAGAAACACTTTATTGTTTCAAAGAAAACGCCTCCAAACTTTTATGTTTTAGTTTGCTATGCTTTCCCATGATTCCACTTAGTTTGGTCGAAATCGGACATCTATATGGTAAACCTGTCATACAAAAGTAGTCAGAAAAGTGTCTTGTTGAGAAAAACTTGTTTATTTTCAGTGTCGCTCAAATTAGTTAGAAAAATAGAGGAAATTTAACATCGGCTCGGCCGAAGTTTGTATACACTTGCAGCACGTTTTTTAACTAATTTGAAGGCATGTCCACTGATAACAAACAAGTATTTCCCAATAAGACTACTTTTCTGACTATACTTTAGTATGACAGCTATAATATATAGATGTCCGATTTCGACCAAATTTGGCAGAATTATGGAGTAGCATTAAAAACTAGTAAATACGGAGAATGAAGATGATTGCATAAAAAACAAAATAGTTTTTCTCACAAGAACTAGTTTTTCGACCGATCGTTTCTATGGCAGCTATATATTATAGTCATCCGATCCGGCCGGTTCCGACAAATGTGCAGCGTATTTGGACCAGAAGACTTCGTGCAAAGTTTGGTGGCGATAGCTTTAAGACTGACGGAGGAGATAGCATAGAAATAGACGGACAGACGGTCAGACGGACAGACGGACATGGCTATATCGACTCAGCTCGTCATGCTGATCAAGAATATATATACATTATGTGGTCGGAAATGCTTCCTTCTATGCGTTACAAACATCTGGACAATTTCAATATACCCTCTGCAAGGGTATAAAAACGTGCTGCAAGGGCATACAAACTTCGTTTTAGCCGAAGTTAGCTTTCCTCTATTTTTCTAACTCAGACTGCTTTTCAGACCTGACTTTTCCATGGAAGCTATGCCATATAATTACCCGGTTTCGACCAAACTTAGTGGAATCCTGTAAAAGACTAACAAACGAACATGTAAGAAATTTGGAGTCGATTCCATTCAAAACAAAAAAGTTTTTCGCAATAGAACTTCTTTTTCGATCGTTCATTCGTTCAGCAGCTATATGCTATAGTCATCCGATTCTGACAAAACTTAGTAGAAATGTGTGAAAGCATATCAAATTAATTAATGAAAATTTTAAGGACATTTCCATTGAAAACAAAAAAGTTGTTCTCACTAAGGAACGTTTTCTCATGTACTCGGTTTTGCAAATCAAGGTGGATTTTACGCTCTTGCAAAGCGCATGCTCTAAATGAGCAGTACAAACACACCAAATCAACCTAGATCCACCCTTATACAACTTTTCAGACTCTGCTTTTCTATGACAGCTATACATTAGATGTCTAATTTCGAACAAACTTAATAAAATCATGGAAATTCAAATTTTGGAGGCTTTTCCCTTGAAAAGAAAAAAGTTTTTCTCACTAAAACTAGTTTTTGACCGATCGTTTCTGACAGCCATATGCTATAGTCATCGATCTGGCCGGTTCCGATAAATGTGAAGCGTATTTGTACTACAAGACTTTGTCCAAAGTTTCGTGAAGATAGCTTTTAAACTCACGAAGAAGATAGCAAAGAAGCAGGCGGAAGGCTCATCGTGCTGATCAAGAATTTATATACTTTATGTGGTCGGAGCTGCTTCCTTCTATGCGTTACAAACATCCGGAAAATTTTACAATGTATAACTTTCTAAAAAATAGAAAATACATTTTTTGAGTGCACATCAACCTCAAGTCTTTTTCGGACTAATACACGGTTTGAAGGGTTATTTCAAACCTTTCGAGCTTGTATCGAAGTTCGATCTTGTACGACTCGTACTTGAAATTTCAATCCGAAGGTCGACAAATTAAACAATTTTGGCACCCACTACCTAGTATATGCATATATAGTCGGAGATGCTTTCTTCTGCCTGTTACATACATTTGCACGAATTTAGTATACCCTTTTCACTCTATAAAAGCAACAAAAAGCATCAATCGTACCGAATTCTTACCCCGCAAGTAACAAAGAAATGGGTCAAATTTTAGAATAAACTAAAAATTCCCTTAATGAATCAAAAAAGTGTCTCGAGAAAACTATTAGAAGTCTTCAAAATTTCGGCAAACCATTGATTAAAATTCATGTTCCAGATATTTCAAGCTTTTTTGTCGTTATGTTAAAGTTTTTGAGAAGTGTGATTTTTTAAGAGCTAAAGGAAAGTTTTAAAAAAAAAACACATCAAATTCAGAAAAATGCATGAAATCTTTATTTGAATCGATAGTAAGGTCCATATAATTTAATGTTTGAAGATTATTTCATGCAAATGTTGACCGTGACTGCGCCTCAAATGGTCCATCCGCTTAGTCCAATTTTGGCATACTCTTTCCAACATTTCGGCCGGTATCTCACGAATAAATGCTTCAATGTTGTCTTCCAATGCGTCAATTGAACCGGGCTTGTTTGTATAGACATGAGCTTTAACATAGCCCCACAAAAAATAGTCTAAAGGCGTTAAATCGCACGATCAAGGCGGCCAATTGACCGGTCCCGAACGTGAAATAAAATGTTCACCGAACTCGCGTCTCAATAAGTCCATTGTTGCGCGTGCTGTGTGGCATGTGGCACCGTCTTGTTGAAACCACATGTCATGCAAGTCAAGCTCTTGCATTTTGGGCAAAAAAAAGTTGGATATCATCTCACCGTAGCGCTCACCATTCACAGTTACGTTACGATTCGCATAATTTTTAAAGAAGTACGGTCCAATGATGCCACCAGCCCATAAACCGCACCAAACTGTGACTTTTTCTGGATGCATTGGTAGCTCTTGCAATGCTTCTGGCTGATATTCACTGCAAAATCGACCATGTTTGTTGTTGCCAAAAAGATAATAGCTAAAAAATCACCCTTTATAATCTCACAAATTTTCATACAGATCGGATAATAAATGGCAGAGTTATACAGGTTTATAAAAAAGCCGTTGCATACTTATCTTAGCCGCATGCTCTGTGTGCTTATATAATGTTGAAATATTCAAATTAATGTTAATGCTCTGTTAATTAGCACAATGAAGTAATGTTGAAATATTCAAATTAATGTTAATGATCTGTTAATTAACATAAGGAATTTTTTTTTAAAACTAATATCCCTGAGTAACGGGTAAATCGAAGACGGTCAGGGCCGACTTTAACTTGCGCTCTCGATTTCTCTTAAGTTAATAAAGGAACGGCAAGTTGTCCTTTTTTATATCTTTTTTCTTGAAACTTCTTTAAGAAAGTAAAATTTATTCTCAATATTTCTCTTACAGATTTTATAAAAATGAAAATTCGGTATTGAATTCAATGTTTTCATGATTATAGAGTTTGTACAAAGTCCAGCGATATGTATTTTGCTTTGGACTTTGGAATTCATGTTCCCGATGATGATACAAGTAGCTGGCATGTTATATTTCAAGCTTTTTTTGTCGTAATGCTAAAGTTTTTGTACAAACAGTTGCAGATAATTCTATAATTGCCTTCCAATGTCCAAGTGAAAAGCTGACAAATTTCACCATATTTTTTGGGGCGATTAATCAACATCAACCTTTCCAATCCTTCAATTCAGAATCCTTCGTGGGCAACCGTCCAACCAATCGAAATCTCGATCGTCTGTCTGTCTGTATAAATGAAAGCGTCAATCTCAGAGACTATATAGGTTTGAGATAGAACCATACATGTTTTATGTAGGTAGGTGTATGCCATTTACAGATCAACTTGGTTACAGATCTGGAAATCGATCGATCGGTCTGGATCTTCGTCAAGAACTCTTCACAATACGAGGTAAATAATACTTACAATACTTTCACATTTTTCTGATATTTGAGTCAAACTTTTTTCAGTGTAAATCATTCAATTGCTTGGCCAAAAACCAACCCCACTAAAATCATGAGAAACCCAGCTTCGAGATGAGTAACAGGGATCAAGAACAAGGCGCAATAATTGTACCAAATTTCGACTTTGGCATTTCGGAGTAGCTGAGAAAAAAAGCCAAAGAAAAGGAATGCGCAGTTTAGATTTCAAGGATTATGCGCAGCTAACACAAAGGATGAGATGACAATCAAAAAGGAGAGTGCGTAATTATTATTTTTTTTTTGGAATTGGGGTAGCGCGGTTAGCAGCACAAGGGACAGAGAACTTACTGTTTAAGGGAGAGGGCCTTTGCTCAAGGACAACCAGGTTGAGGAACAACGGCTGCATGCCAGGACATGACGGGATAACGAAAGTAGAACACACACACACCAACTGGGGTGAAATTATGAAATAATAATCAAGTTGGGCATAATAATAGTGCCATAACCTTGAGGCAAGGTAAACAATAATTAAACTAGACCAAAGGCCGAGGGATGACTAGGGGATGTAGGTATTGGCTTAGGGTATCCGAATCAGCAACACACACGTGTTGCTTCACTCGTCCTGGTTGAGGCTAATCTGCTGACGCATTCGATGGGACATTCAAAATTGCTGGCAGCTGTTGGCTTCGTTTTGACTTGAGGCAGCTGCAGCAGCAGAAGCGGCGTTATTGTCATCCTCGTCGTCGTTGAAAACACGTGCCAAGGTGAGTCAGCAGCCAAAGCTGATGCCAAAGCTATTATCCTGCGGCCTGCTAGGAGCCATTTTTGAAAACCTTAACCCCTTGTAAATCATTATTGAATGGCATAATAATTAGGAATCGAAAAAAGAAATATGAGCTCTTGAAGATGTCATGTAAATTGGTTTAGTTTAAGCACAAAATCAAAATCACATTTCTACCAAAATCAAATCACATTTAATCTTTGAATTGCCAGTTCATTAAGAACTCCTAGTATCCATACAGAAACCAAATTTCGCAATCTTTCAATTTTAGATGCGTTGCAGTTAGATCACATTTGAGAAATTAATACGAAATCCAAGGGCGTAGCCAGCTTTCGGCGAAGGGGGGGCTAAACAATTTTTCCAGCCCTTAAAACTCCAAAAACTTCCAAAAAGTAACCGTAAATTTTTACAAGCCAATTGAAATTATTTATGGGGGGGGGCAACGGCACCCCCCGCCCCCCCCCCCCCCTGGCTACGCCCTTGACGAAATCTGTTCAGACTCTGAGCAATTAATAAAGCATGGATTTCACCATAACATTCCATAGACTGAATGGACTGAATAATGAGCGCACTGAAAAAAGAAATCAATCCGAATCGGGATTAAAAACAGGGTAATTCCGGATATTCTTGATCCGATCCCGTAAAAGTTTGATTTTGTTCCCACTTTTTTTTAATCCCAAAAATTGATTTC
>JAWNNO010001802.1:0-83259 GCA_035044985.1 Lordiphosa fenestrarum
CCACAACATTTTTTGCATGCTAAAGACCGTATAAATAAGAAACTACTCAAAATCAATAGCAAAACTTATATTTATTACAAATAAAGAAACCACCAAGCATACATACATACACTCCCAAATTACACATATATCTATATATATTTAAAGAATTTGACACACGTAGCTTTAAAAAAATAAACTATTTCCCCTACTGTTAAATAACAGAAATCGAACACACATTTTATTTGTATGGCTTATGTTGGGGGGAAGAATCGCATTATTATTTCTAAGAAGAATCGCATTCTTATCCCTCAGAAGAGACTTTCTTGCCCCCAGGCTGAATCGCATTCCTATAGCTCAAAAGAGACTTTTTCCTATCTCCCAGAAGTGTCGCTTTCTCGTCGCCCTGAAGTTATCGCATAGTGTCACATTTCTTCCCGTGGGGAGATGAGAATGCGATAATAATGGGATATCGCTAGAGTAAAGCGATACCTACTAGGCGAATCGCATTCTTATCTTCCGCGATAAAAAATGTTTGCTGGGTTTTATATAAATATTTAACTTATGTCAACATTTTGTTGAATACCCAACAATCTGATTGAATATGCAGTGTCGAATATCTTAATTTTTAATACACAAATACTTAAGGAAATAAAGTTTGCATGTTTGCATACTTTGAAGGGCATTAATCGCGAATTATTTGGTACGTATAAACGTAGTAGGGGTCTGCTCGTCAGAAAGATCTCTAAATTAACTGCTCTCCCAATTTACTTATACCTCCATCTTGTTTTGTTTTGATTTATAGCGCACGGAATGCCATTTTCCCAAAAAAAAAATTACCTTCCTAGATTCCTATCTCAGCTTGAACAATGTGCTCTAATTTTTCAAGAATTTGTTGTTGCCATCAGATACTTTAATAGGAAATATAATCAATTTTTCATTCAGCTGCTTGTCAAGCATTTAAATGCTGATAAATTAACTTGTCAGGCCTCTCAGCGCCGCCGCCGCCACCGCCGCCCGCTCACACCTACGATTATTCGCCTTGTCCCTGGAGGCCCAGCCGAAAAGTATGCAGCAGCTTTTTAATGTGCACGCCTTCGCCTGTTGTTTCTGGCTCTGCCAGCCGCCTCTCGGCGCGTGTGTGTGTGTTCAGACAGAACCCACCACAACAATTACACGATACAGCTGCCCGGGCCCTGGCCTCGCCTCGCATATTTTCCACCAGCTAATGATTAATTATTTTAGCATAAAGCGTCCGCTCAAGACAACAACAAAAAAAAATGGAAATTAAATACAAGACAAGGCAGGCAGGCGGCAGACAGACAGCAGGCTCTGACTCTGACTGGCAGCTGGACACAGACAGGCCACAGCAGCGGGAGCGGCCTCATTAAAAAAACATTAAAGTGGGTAAACTAAGTAAATCCCAGCGAGAGAGCGAGTGGAAAAGCACATTTAAAATGAATTAAACCAATATAAGGAATACAAATCAAAGTGAAAATATTGTTAAATTTTCACACATTTCCTACAAAATAAACAGCATTTTCCGTTACGCACACGCACGCGTTCAATTACAGCCATTTGTCAATTTGGTAAACTTCCATTCAACAGGAAACCGGAAGCAATTGCCTACAACAGGATGCGGCTGGAAAAGGGGACGGCCTTTTTTTTCAACTTACCGCGGCGGAGGATCCGCTTGTATCTCGCATATCACCTCCACGGTCTCATCCTTGGAGGCACCAATTAGTATTACGCGATCCGTGTGCTTGCAAATGGGCGTGTCTGCAACAAGAAGAAGGAGAAGGGACCAATTATTGAGTATTCTTTTAATTCAGAGTTTACTTGCTGCCAATCACTGCCGGATACAAACTCGTGTTTTTGTGTGGTGCTTAAAATCGCTGAAAAATGAGGCAAATTATTTCGTGTGCACGCGTGTGTGTGGGCGTCGCTTTGAGAAAAACGCACAAAAGTGATTTAGACAGAAGGGACGACAGAGCCTGACGCCTTCCCATCAGTCAGTCAGTCAGTGAGTCCTACCTTGTATCGAGCCGTGGGCCGCACAGTCAGTCAGTCAGTGTCAGGAGCATTGAGCGGGGTACAGTCGAGTGCCTCGCTCTTGTTTACTTCGAAATTAATTAATGTGGCAACATGATTTAGTACTTCCGCAGGTAAATAAGGCGTTCCAGAAATGTTAAAGGATTATTAGCTGACAGCACACGTGGCGTATGCGTAATTTGCTGTCGGCGTTGTGCCAAAAAAAACAACAAAAACAAAAACAAACCCCTTTTTCCCTGCCCCCAGCTGGAATTTTTGATGAATTGTTTGTCTTAAAAATTTACAAAAGGGCGTAATTAATTAGCCAGAAGTGAAACGCCTCATTTTGTGTGTGTTTTTTCGTTCCTGTTGCTTGTTTTCGTATTTAAATTTTGGGCCAGCACGAGGACTGATTACTTAGTCGTTTAGCTAATTAGACAGAACTTGAGTGGGCACTTCCTGGCAGTGGCAATGCGCTGACAACTACTGACCCTTGGCCATGAATGGGGGGCGAGCTAGATTGCTGAGAACCCACAACAAAGAACGGCCAATTAATCAGGCATCTAGTCTTGGTCTTCATCTGCTGAGTTTCATAAGCACGGTTACGGTTGGACACTTTAGCAAGCCATGCAAGTGCACCTACTGCCTGCATTTCCCTTATTAATTTCTCTAATAATAATTTCTTATCGGGCTTAGCATTCAGTGTGTGGCAAGCACAACTTTTTCCAAAATGGAAGCCTTCGCGCACTCCATTTAATTTATAGCCCGCAGCAATGCGCCTGTCAAGTTGTGTGAAGTACTTGAGTTGGAGCAGCAATTTGTATGGCTCAAAATGGCAACGGCTGGCGCTACATATGTATCGCTCACAAGCAGATAGCGACCCCTACAACACGCCCTTCCTCCCTGCGCTAAGCCACTACACCACCACCGCCAGGACTAACAACTCTCCGCCCCGCGAGCTCATTATGAGTGCGATCATCATCATCAGGCGTGAGGAGGCGTCTGTCAAATTGCTTAAATTCAAGCACAGCTGCTTCGCACATACTCCTCCTAGTAGCAGGATCCGGGAGCAGCGGCGGGTGGGTGGGCAAGACGTTTGGTAACATTTCGCGGGCTGTTAAATTGAAGCATAATTCCGCTCGGGGCGCCTGCAGCTGCAGCTGCCATGAAAAATGGGCGCAACGGCAACGCGTGTGGCAAGCATATGAAAGTGAAGAAGAAATGTTGTATTTATGCAAAAAGCAGAATGAAAAATATATTTTCACAGCCTTGACTTGCAACTGCGCCAGAGCGCAACTACTGCTCGGCGGGTTGAGTTGTGAAATGGGGGAAGAAAAAAAAACGGAAAACAAGAATTGCAATACATCAAATGAGACGAGACAGGGGACTGAGGGGCAGCCCGACTTTATGATAAGAAAACAACCAGACAGGCAGTCAGACAGACAGACGCACAGAGTTCCACAGAGATAGATGATGCATTCAAACAAAGTGCCGCTTGGCAAATTTATGCTGAAAATCGTTGAGGCTGCACAAACAGTGTACAGGCACTAGGACTTCCACTGAGAGGATTGAGGAGGATGGGCTACTCACATTTCACACGCAGTGGCAGCTGATTGCTGACCGTTTCGCCTTCATCGTTGATGGCACTGCAAGCATAATTTCCCGCATAGTGTTTGGTGATTTTCTGCAGGACGAGACTCTGATTGGAGCGGATGACACGAGCCGAAGTATTGTGCTCCAGATGTATGCCCTGGGAAAACAGAACAGAGTGTAGAGTGTTAAATAGATATCATTTGGTTAATAAACAACGACTTATAAAACTACAATTCCAAAAAAAGTGTTGAATGAGTTTGAAAGGGCTCGAACTAGTTTCGAAAAATACTACTATAATTTCCAAAAACAGGGAGATGCGATGGTGTGATAATGAATTGTATTATATATATAAAATACTTGTAGCAAGACGTTTTTTAAGTGTAATCATGTGCCTGGCTTCACTTTAGTTGGTTCTCTAGGTCAAAAGACAAAATTAAATCAGACCTTTATGAACGGTTCGAGCAAAGAACTCGCACTATTTGAAGTTTGAACCGAACCTTAAGCCGTCCAGAGATGCAAGCCATTGAATTTTGGACAAGGGGTTCGGTTCCATAACCGGTTCCTTTGAAATAGACGATAGGGTTTGATGTTTGGGCTTAGTTTCTACTGTGCAATTTTTATATATTATACTTATGTTTCTTATGATTTTATGTATGTTCGTCTATAACAGAAACTTGATCATAGTTTATCATACATAATGAAAGGTGGACATTAGATTGCGGCTTCCGATTTGCAAATTGGGACACGAATAGTTTGAAAGTATTTTAAAGCACTTGAGGAATTAATATTGGATAATGAGAAGACTAAAATCCGGAGATGTAAACCGACTCCGAACCGTAACAAGCCGAAACCGAACCACTAACTACAGCTGTTAACAAAATGCTTAACCGTACCGAAAACCACCGAATAAAACTGTTAGGTTCGGTTCACTTCAATGACAAGTTTGAGATGTGAACCGTCTATCTTTAGATAATGATAATTGTAATTTATGAATCTTTTATCGATTCCATAGGCTACGATTTATCTGACTTTCTGACAGACTAAGATTGAAAACATTTCCTTAGCGATAACGGTCTGATGTGGTCTTAAAAATCGATTTCTTAACGATATTTATGCTTAAGTCTATGGATATTTAACGTTTGTAAAGACAACGATTGAGCAATCCGATGGGCTACAGTACAGTTAAATAATGCACTGGTTACGAGGGGAAATCTTTTTGTACCAAGGAATTCTATCTTATAAATATGCAAAAAGTTGGTTCAATTAGCCCTTAAAACCATTAAGTTAACCGAACCGGCGGTTTTTAAAACTGTGTGAACTACTGAACCAAACCAGTTCCAAACCTAATTTCCGAGCGGCTTGCATTTCTGCTAACATCTTTTAACTCTATTAACCTTCCTAGAAATTCGATTTTAGAAACGAGTTTCCTATTCCATCAGAGTTTATTCTAATTTTGTCCCAGCTTTTGTTAGGGACTATAGAAGTCGGCTTTGTCTAAAAATTGTGTTTTTGTTAGCCGAACCCCTTCAATATAAAGTGAGAGCTAAAAAATCAAGTTCAGGTTCTGTCTTGAATTTGAAATAGAGTATAGCTCCCGGCCTTGAACCGAACCTGTTCTGGAGGGTTTGGTTTTGCTCCGGATTTTAGATTGAACTGCTTATTGAATGATTCACAATTTTAGATCGAGGCTTTAGCAGTGTTGGGTATATGCGTATCCTTTGTCAATACGGCTTATAATCATCAAACAAAACTCTTGAGCCCTAACTTCTACTAATGGTAAGTCTTAGTTTAAGCCAGTAAAATGGAGCTTCTAAAAATAAGTTTGGGTTCGAAACCAAACCTTATAATCGCTAAGCAGCCCTTTAGTCTGGGTGCTGAGCCGAACCGAAAACAGTTAAAGGAAACGGCTCGGTTAATTTCATTGGTGAGTCTGATGATATTCAAGCTAATTAGAATGAGCTTAGGTGCATCAGTCAGGCTAACTAAAATCCCTCAGGTAGAGCTTCACTATTTTAAGATCTAACCACAAGCTAGGCTGGTGTTAAAAAAATGTTATTATAAAGAAGTTTAAGAGACGAAATATGTTTGTATCTTCCCTCAAGAGAAATTCGACATCTTTATAGTCCACGCCATCAAGAAGAGTTTCGAACAAGACATATTTCTTCTAGCATTGTTTTCAGAATATCCGGCTCGAAGGATCTTTCGGAAAGACATTGCACTGGTCAATCTACAAATTGTTATTAATATAAAATAGGTCAATGCCAATCTTTCCAGTACGCTACTTAAAGATTGATATGAAATGGAGTTTTCTGTTGTAAATACCAAATATCTAACTTATTTGGTTGGTATATAAATATATTCGTATTTTCTACGACTTCAATGAAAATGAAAAGAATTGAAGTTTCATTCTCAAATTTGAATCAGGCATATATAAATCGTAAACCAACTTACAGAACCCACTTTGCTATTCGCCTAGCTATAAAAACCATGTGATGAACTGATCCCGTGGTATTAAGGAGAGGTGATGCCTCTGAACCAAGCCATGAGTGGTTTATACAATTCTATCTGTTATCCAAAGACAACTTGTTGTTTAGCTGCCAAGCCCTTTAGTTGTCAGTTGGTTCCATACATGTGTGAATGCCTGCCAGTGGCTGCAATAGTTTGATCTTGCAATCTAGGTTCTGGAAATATGTTTAGAGAGCATCGAAAACATGATGCTGGTCTTGTTGGATCGTTGCAATCAACTTATTGCGACTTTTTCAGGCAATGGCAAGGGCAGGACCTGAGCTGAAGATTTCGATTAGGTTTATCCAAAATTATGGACATTCAAAAATCAGATAAACTGCCTCTAAATTTTTGTAATATCTGATAGATATTGGCATTCATAGAGAACAGTCAGAATCCATAATTTTAATGTTTCCGACAACTCAACAATGTTTCAATCTTTATAGACTATTTCACCTTAAAGCTTATTTTGGGTGTTCCAGGAATGCTTGCTGCATTCTTGAATGAAAACTGGTATTTGCCATATTTTTGTTAATTGGAAAAATATTTTGCGAAACCAAAAAAAAATCAGTTTCTCTAGTCAACCTATAAAAAAAATGGCATTCTCTCGCCATTCTCCCTGCTTTCTGATGCAACTTGCTAGAAATAAGTAAAAATCTTTCCCTAAGCACTCAAGTTCAAATTTCAATTTGCCAAAATCCGCTAAGCGCTTCCGTAAGTCAAACTTTCGAAGTCACACACAAACACAAACATTCCTAACAGCAGTCAGAGCCGGAGATTTGAGTGATTGCCAAGCGGGGCGCTCTGTGGACTGCACTTGAGCGACGGCAAAATCAATGCCACAAATCCCAAAACTATTTTGCCCGAAATGGCACATTCAGCTCCTCCTCCGACCCGCTCCGACCGCCCGCGCGCCGCTCTGGTGTGAATTGGAATGAGCAAATGCAGTGAAGCTCAATGCATCATGATGTCGGCGGTGACTCCCAGAGCACCCACCTCAACGCATACGCAACTTGCCATGTTATTGACACTTTAACAGAAATGAATGGAGGAACCTGCCCCGGGACTGGACTAGCTGGGTTTAGTGGACGCGACCTACATTATGTAACCACAACAGTTTCCGCCATTGAGGGTTCGATTGTACGTGACACTCGAAGTAAACATCGTCGCCTTCCTTGATATCATCCGGTGTGAGGGTGGAGCCCAGGCGCAAGGTGACCAGCGGGGGATCTGCAAGGCGAAAGAGGGAGAGAGAAATTGGGTTAAATTCATGCAGTTTGAAAATCCGTCTTTAAAGTACAGGACCATTAATAATGCCCCGCCATAATAAGCCAACTTTCGTTGGCCCATAAATTACATAGCAGACCTTCCCGTTCGCCGATCGATGGCCGCTTGCCGGCCGAGGTTGTAACGGTAAATGATAATCACAAAAACGCCCTGCAACATGTGTGCGGAAATGCGCGACGCGACTTTTCCAGCGAAAGAGTTTGCTTTGGAGGTCCTTTGGTCCTTCGGGCACTTTGGCTGATTGGCAGACGCCTTGCCCCGAGACGATGAGGAAAACCAAAGGCGAGCAAAAGTTTGCCAGGCCATTCGAAAGTTTTTGTTGGTAGGACGACGGCAACTTTGGGGCTTTGGGTCGTCTGCAACTCTTGACTGCCGGCATTTGGCTTTGGCCGCCAATAACTCAACAATATTAAGGTTGGCACGTGCGCCCCTCCCCGTCTGCATCCTTTCTGCCTCCGCCTGTTTGTCGCAAAGTTTGTGGCTCGTTAAGCAAATTCAAACGACTTAAGCGGCAACACATGTTGGCAAACAGCAGCAGCAGCAGCGGTCGAAGGACACCGCGCCGCGCCTCCTCCCAAAACCTCAACTGGATGTCGTCATAACTCTGGTTGTTATTGCTCTAAATCGCTCATATTTGCAAAAACTATTAAATCAGCTGGATCAGCGACACAGCGCCGGGGTTATGCGATGACAGGCAGCAAGTGGCTAAGTGGGAAGAATGAGTGCGTGGGGCGGAGTACTAGAGACCCAACTGAAGGCAGATATAACCGATCTGACAGAACTTCATCTTACATACATACATCAAAAACTAGAATTTTCGACACTTTCTTATCTTCGCTTTCCATCGAGGTCAAAAAGTTGTCCTAGCCTTTGACTTACTGGCACCGTTTCTCATCATCCGCGAGGATTCAATACAAAAGGCGCTGCATTTTTCCTCAGCTATTTCTCGTCTTCCCTTGCCAACCCCAAAGTATCTCAAGTTTTCGCTGACTAATGGAAAGTAACGTTATTGTATGAAATCGTGTCTGAGTATTGGTTGGCTAGCTAAACCGTCTGTTTATTTTTCATTAAAATAGTTTCTGGTAGTTTTATTTTCAGGGAAAGCTTCTAAAATCACATTAAATTTAAAAGAACAAAGAAATAAACTCTATCACAAGATTTCTTTTTTGTCTAATTGATTTCAATAGTTTTTCCACATTTAAATAAAACTAATTGTAATGTGATTTAAGCAACCCTTTTATAAATGTGACTCTATTTTCAGTGTTGTAAAATGTTAACATGTGCACGACGTTCACCAACACTTTTTGCTGGATTTTTTAGTACCTTATTTTAGTACATTTGTGCTGGGCTGTACTTTCAGCCATGTGCCTACAAATTTGTAAACTATTTTTCATTCTATCAAAAGAGTTTGAGTTGTGCGTGTCTACATCAATATTTAAGTATTATTCCTAAACCAAAAGGTGAAACCAAAAATCTCATAATGCCCAAGCAAAAATCTATTAAGAAGGTGGCGGAGAAGATCGAGCAGCGTGAAAATCGAAAGAAGGAGAATGAAGAGAAGAAACCAGTAAAAGCGGCGGTGCTGGATATGCCCCAGATATTAAATGACTTTGCTGTGCCGGAGGTGCCCAAGCTGCTAACCTTACCATCAAAATGCAAACCGCAGACGAAACCGCAGAAGAATCTGGCAGCTGAGGGTGAGGGTGTACCACCACCATATAAAACGCCACTGCATGAAATGGAGGAAATGCTTGATATTCCTGAACCCACAAATCGTGCTAGTAGGAGTCGGAGCTTGGCAAGAAATCGCAAGCGAGTAAATGAACCCGAAGACGCTCGATGCATGAGCTTGGACAGAAGTTGCAAGCGAGTAAGTGAACCCGAAGACGCTCTATGTAAGAGCTTGGACAGAAGTTGCAAGCGAGTAAGTGTACCTGAAGACTCTCGATGCACGAGCTTGGACAGAGGTCACAAGCGACTAAATGAACCGGAAGAGGCTCGGGATATGAGCTTGAACAGAGGTCGCAAGCGAGTAAGTGAACCCGAAGACGCTCGCTGCATGAGCTTAGACCGAAGTTGCAAGCGACGAAATGAACCGGAAGAGGCTCGGGATATGAGCTTGGACAGAGGTAGCAAGCGAGTAAGTGAACCCGAAGACGCTCGATACATGAGCTTGGACAGAAGTTGCAAGCGAGTGAATGAACCGGAAGAGGCTCGGGGTATGAGCTTGGACAGCGGTCGCAAGCGAGATAATGAGCCTGAAGACGCTCGCTGCATGAGCTTGGACCGAAGTTGCAAGCGACGAAATGAACCGGAAGACGCTCGCTGCATAAGCATGGACAGAGGTCGCAAGCGAGCAAATGAACCCGAAAACGCTCGATGCCTGAGCTTGGACAGAGCTCAAGTGCCTCCAAAGACTGAAGAGGACACACCCAGGAAACGCGGTCGCAAACCCAAAGTTCCGGTTCCATTGACGCTACCGGAAATACCGCCGGTTGTTGACAAACCCGACGATGCCGAGCAGGAGGAGGTGCCGGTTATCAAAAAGAAGCGTGGTCGCAAGCCCAAAACTGTGGAAGCGAAGAACATTGAAATGGAAATGAAGGACAAGGTTGTACCTAAGAAATGGGATCTAATACGCCAGGCTGAGGAGGATGCCAGCTCCATGTACAAGCAAGTGACAACGGGAAGGAAGTCGCCAAAACCATCTAGTGCTAAGGCTTCAACCTTTATGGAAAGCAACGTTAAACCGCGCACTGAAAGCAAACCTTCTGCACAGCCTGCACAAGTCTTTGCATACCCTGCCACTGTGGCATCGGACCAACCAACTATCGAGATGGGTCTACAATACCACGCTGAGCCCCAATATGCTGAGCTATCAACCGATACGGATGTGGGAGTTCCCCAATTTCTACCCACCCCAGCATCATTCTATCAAATGACCGAACCACACTCAACCTCGCAATACCAAGAATATTACAATTTGCCACCGGATTTTTATTCTGCCCCTCCGGAGATGTCCTATTATGAATCGGATTTCGAAACCAATTCTGGGGTCTATGAAACTAATATTGATGAGGCCAGACTTGAGCAAGAAATGAACTCTCTGATTGTCTCTAATACATCGCCGAGTCCTTCCTTAGATTTACCCGAAATGGAGCCTGTAAGTGGTCAACCCTTGCCCGAGCTTGCTGCCTTTGAGGCCGACATCGAAAGACGTTTGCAGAGCGAACTTGCTTCTTTGCCGCACATAGAAGCCGAAAGTCCTACAGAGAATCTTATTGAGAATCCTGCCGAAAATCTCGCAAATAATCCCAACGAAAGTCCAGAATTGGGTGACTTCTTGCAGTCTTGTTTTGGTTATGAAGGCAGAGCAGCGGGTAATCCCATGCGAGTCAATATGCGGACGCCTGTTAACGCCTATAATACCCCACCCACCCTCATACCGCAAGCTCTTCCACCGGTTACCAGTTACCCCTTAAGTGGCAATGCCTTGTCCCATCCACAGCATCATCAATCCATGCGCACTTTCACTAGCTTCGTGAGCGCACAGGGTCAGGAGATCTCTCTGTCCTATGACACTGGTCCCGATGGATTGATAACCAAAGTATCCATGTTGCCACCGGGCATGAAGCCCACCATGAATGCGGATACCAAGCTACCTGCGGTGCCTCGTCATACTGAGAGATTTTCAGCCAACGAGCTGCATCAGATGATGCAAAATGGTCAGACTTATTTGACATTCCCTACACTCTCGTCATCGTCGAACCTGGAGCCCACCCTGCCCGTGGCCGTCGCCCCCGTTGGCTTGAATACGCCACAAGAACAGGCGGTGGAGGATGAAGAGGTGGACTATGAGGAAATCGGTGTGGCGGACACCTTTGCCGAGTACTGGCCCAGCAAGCTTAAATATGGCATGGCCCATCCCGATGCCGTGGTGGAGACGGCCACCCTCTCGTCCGTCGAGCTGCCGGACATTACCTATCAGCTGGCCTTGCCGCTCCAATTCCAGACCAATGGCCACCTCAGTGCCCTACAGTTGGAGGCTGTCGTCTATGCTTGCCAGGCCCATGAGCAGTTTCTGCCCTCGGGCGAACGAGCTGGCTTCCTGCTCGGCGATGGCGCTGGTGTTGGCAAGGGTCGCACCATAGCCGGCATCATTTACGACAACTACTTGAAGGGACGCAAGCGCGCCTTATGGGTGTCGGTGTCCAATGACCTTAAGTTCGATGCTGAGCGAGATCTGTATGATATCGGGGCAAATGAAAAAATTCGTGTGGTGGCCATGAATAAATTCAAGTATTGTCGCATCGATTCCGAGGAGAATGAGCACTTCAAGCGTGGCGTCATATTCTGCACATACACCGCCTTGATCGGTGAGTCCCTGACGGCCACCAGCAAGTACAAGACCAGATTGCGCCAGCTGATCAACTGGCTGGGCAAGAAATTCGACGGCGTCATTGTGTTCGATGAGTGTCACAAGGCCAAGAATCTGAGTCTCATGAATGTGGGCAAGTCGACCAAGACGGGTACGACTGTGCTGGAGCTGCAGCAGATGCTGCCCCGTGCGCGCGTGGTGTATGCCTCGGCGACGGGTGCCAGCGAGCCACGGAATATGGCGTATATGGTTAGATTGGGTCTATGGGGTCCTGGCACTGCCTACCCAGAGTTCTACGAATTTGTGAACGCGGTGGAAAAACGCGGCATTGGTGCAATGGAAATAGTGGCTATGGACATGAAGCTCCGTGGTACGTACATTGCACGTCAGTTGAGCTTCAAAGATGTCACATTTCGCATCGAGGAGGTACCAATGCCGCGTGAGTTCCGCCGCTGTTATAACCAAGCCGCAGAACTCTGGGCAGAGATCAACAAGAAGTTCCAGAAGGCCTGTCGTCTCATGTGCATTGAGAATCGCGTCCAGAAGATCATAACCTGCCAGTTCTGGTGTGCTCATCAGCGTTTCTTCAAGAATCTGTGCATTGCTTCCAAGGTGAGTCATGTGGTGCAGATGGCACGCATGGCCACTCGTATGGGTAAGGCTGTGGTGATTGGGCTGCAGTCTACCGGCGAGTCGAGAACTTTGGAGCATTTGGAGCGTCATCATGGGAAGTTGCATACATTTGTGTCAACCTCGAAAATGATTTTGCAATCGTTTGTGGAGAAACACTTTCCCGCTCCCAAACGGGATGCATTTCATCATTTGCTCAATACTGGTGAATTTGTGCCGGAGAAGCGTTCGAAGCCGCAGCGTGCGAAGCGGGCACGCATGAATCCAGATTGGTTTGATGATGATATGGATGCCGAGGCGGATGAGAGTGACTTTGAGATGTATGATACCAACTGGACTGAGCCGGAGGATGATCGCGTCAAGTCGGGACGCAAGAGACGCGGAAGACCACCAAATCCGGATAAGGGTGAGTTGAATCAATACCAAAGTATGAAACAGCCAGAAGTAAGCATTTCCGACTTCATAAAGTATATATATTCTTGATCAGCATCAACAGCAGAGTCGATATAGCCATGTCCGTCTGTCCGCACAGATCTCAGAGATAGTAAGAGATATACATAGGTTGGACTAGTATGGCACAAAATCAAGTCAAGTTTATTTTTGCCACGCCCACTCCCGCCTTCTCCATTTGGAAAAAACGCCATATCTCCCACAATTTTAAAGATAGAAGGTTCGTATTTTCTGGACATATTTAGTAAGCAATATTTATCATTTCGCAGAAGAATTGGTGAAGATCGAATGAGCGATAGTAGAGTTATAAAGAATACAAACATTTATACTGGGCAGCACCGTCTGAAGCAGCGATGGGCGGCACTTAGAAACTTTGGAAGGCACAAAGTATGTTTTGGTCGAGCTTGAAAGACTTTCTTACTTTCCTTCTTTTTGTAAAGGAATGTGGGTAAATGTTAACCAAACGAAGGATTTCCCAATCTCAAACCTTCCGAACCCGTCCGAATCGAACCCTTTCTATCATACTTTAAGAGTTAAAACAAAACCTTTTAAAAATCCAGTGTATCCCGACTTAAGCTTACTACCTGCTTCTAATCACCTTCTCTCCCCGGCTACTTCACAGTGGAGAAGATCACCATGCAGGAGCGTATCCTGCAGCATTTATGCAACAATATGCGTTCCCTGGACAATGATGGGGATCCCACGTATACCTTCGATAACTCCAAGCCGCAGAAGGCCAACATCACGGAACGCGATGTCGAACGTTGCATTAATGCACGTGAAATTTTGCTGGAGAAAATCGAACATCTGGGCCGCCGTTTGCCTGCCAACACGCTGGACAAACTCATCTCGGAGCTGGGTGGCACCAATCTGGTGGCCGAAATGACCGGACGTCGTGGACGTGTCATACGCTCTGAATACGATGGTTATAAGTATGAACCGCGTTGTGAGTCGGATACATCAATGGATTTGGTCAACTATCGTGAGAAGCAGCGGTTCATGGAGGGCAGGAAGCATGTGGCCATTATATCGGAAGCTGCCTCCAGCGGCATATCATTGCAGAGCGACAAGCGGGTGTCCAATCAGCGGAGACGTCTACATATCACATTAGAGCTACCCTGGAGTGCTGATCGGGCCATACAGCAGTTTGGACGCACCCATCGCTCCAATCAGGTCAATTCACCGGAATATGTATTCGTGATTACCGATTTGGCTGGAGAGCGGCGTTTTGCTTCGACCGTGGCTAAGCGCTTGGAGAGTTTGGGTGCCCTGACTCAGGGCGATCGCAGAGCCACAGATGCCCGCGATCTATCGCAGTATAATATAGACAACAGCATTGGACGCAGCTCGCTGGAGAGTGTAATGCAGCAGATCACCGGCGAGAGACCACTCGAACCAGAGCATGTACCGCAGAACTATAGGGGTGACTTTATCTTCGATTGTGGCCAGGCCCTGGCTGGTGTGGGCATACTGAGCATACGCGAGGAGAATAAAGTGAAAATGTTTACCACGGAGAAGGATAGTAACAATATATCCAAGTTCCTGAATCGCATTTTGGGCTGTCGCGTGGAGATTCAGAATGCTTTATTCAAGTTCTTTCTGGAGACAATGTCGTCACTGATTATGCAAATGAAGCGCACCGGACGCTTTGATTTGGGCATACTAGATCTGGATGCGCATGGAGCCAGCGTGAGTGCCATTAAGCTCATGAGATTTGTCAGAAAACATGCCACAGGCACGGCGGCTACTGAACTACACACCGTCAAGGTGGAGAGGGGAATGTCCTTTGAAACTGCTTTGAGCAAGTAAGAGCTGGGTTTAACAAAAATATTCTTTTATTTTTGTAACTCTCAAATTTGTTTTCAGATTCCGCAAAGATGCGCGTCACGACCACGAAGGTTTCTATATACTACAGCAGCCTAGGCACAACAAAAACGCCGCCATCCTCTGCATGCATGCCTCTAACAATCCTCCGGCCCTCACTGCCGGCACTAAGATCAGCTTGCAAATTTATCGCCCCAATACCGGACCTCAAGTGCGCACCGAAACGCATAGTTCGATCTGCAATCGGTACATGAAGGTGACACCCGATGCGGCCCAACACTTTTGGCGTCAGCAATACGACATGTGCCTGAATATGTGCTCGCATGCCTTCTGGAGCAAGCAGTGTCCCTACCCCTCCGGCTGTGAGGTGGGTCTACGTGTGCGCACCTATCATGTGCTCTCCGGTCTAATGTTGCCCATTTGGGATCGCATTGAGTTTATTATTGAAAAGAATAACCACAAGATACAGATCATTCGTGTGAAGACCGAAGGGGACAAGAAAATTGTGGGAACAGTGGTGCCCCATGCTGTCTACGATGAACTAGTCACCGATTTGTCCTCGGATTCGTTGGTGGAGAGTTTCTAGCAAAATGTAATGCAAATGTGTAGGCAAACTAAAAAATGGTTCCGTTTTGGTTGTACAAAGCCATCGAGATGAAGAAAAATTTGGAAGTTTCAAATAAAATGTTACCAGATATAATGCCAAACGGAAAATATACTGATGTGTTTTCTTCAAAATGAAAAGCTAATAGTGAGAAGTCGGTTTTTGAAATACAATTGGTTATATTCCAATAATGTTGATCATCGTTTAGTTCGATAAACTTTCAACACGTCTGGATGTTCCTTCGACCCTTGGCATGCGCATTTCTCAGAGATGGTAAAACCTGAGGTTCCAAATTCGATATGTACACTCTTCAACAGATCAGTTTTTGGTCAGTTTGAACTGATTTGAGTTGAAAATATGTTTAGTATTTCAATTCAAACTGTTCCTTTGCTTATACTAACAATTCTCTTTTTCTACTTACAATTAGACTTAGCTGACTTAGGCCAGCGGTGTCTATAGGCTGGCTGGGCCTGAAACTCTTTAGATATATATCAAATCTAAAGGCAGTTTTCTAAGAATTTGGAATGTCCGTAGATTACATATCATAAGCTTTTCCTAGCTCAAGCTTTGAAGAGATTTAAGCCTTAATTTAAGTCTTTTTCATTCTTGAACTAGTGTTATCAAACAGCTCTTAAAGAAACACTTTGCACTTTTATCTCTCCTTTTTAACTAATACAACAAAATGCAGATTTGCTTCAGTTTCCAATAGAAAATCATATCAAACTACAACAAAAGACAGAATTGGAGTTAAATCGAAGAAAGACAGCTGCGTAAGTATAGAAAAATAATTGTGCTCCCAAGGGGTGAGGCTCCTTTGATTTGGGGGAAAGGTTTAATTCCAGGCTCTTGAACCAAAGGCTAGTAGTAAGTTTGACGTTCGTGCGTGCGGTTCCAAGGTCGACTTTCGAGCAAAAAAACAAATACTTGGCTCAATATGAGCACAAACTTTGTTGAAATCTAGATAAAATGATATAAGATAGTTACCACAGCTGTAATTTAATAATTACTTGCCGTATTTTGTGACTTCATTACAATTATTTAGATTACGACTTTTTTTTACTATTTTCAATTGTAACTAGGAATTCCAAACTTTCAAATTGTAATTCCTTTTACAATTACTTGAATAATTGTACCTGATAAGAGGGATTATTGAGTAATTGTGTAGGATGATTTCAATTATTCATGTAATTGATTGTGATAGATTACCAACAAAGCTTGGAAAACACTGAACATAATTAACTGCTGATCGTGGTAATAAAATAAAACTAATGAGGTAAGTTTTTGAACTTGATTATTGCTCAGTTTCGTTAAATACAAATAAGTGAATACAAAGTTAGTGCTGTAATAGCACGAATCATTCAATCAATCGTTCATTCTGGCATATTTGAACTAATTCCACTTTTCTTAAAACCAAATTGCATTGATTTATACTTAAGTCATTAAAAACTTAAAGAATTAAATTGTTTTTTGGATAAATACTTCCCCAAAACAGCTGTCTAAGCCCACCCACAAAAGCCATTCAGGAGTACCTGCAAAAATGTAGCAACTGGGCCTTAAACTGTAGATGCCTAGCTCTTGTGGGAAAATTAGAAGCACACAAGTTAGGAGATAGAGATAAGCTCGACTTGGCCCTTTTTGGGCTGTAAACTAAATTATTTTTATACCAGTTATTCGGACTAACATTATTTTGAAATTTAGTTGAACAGGTCAAAGTTTTCAGCTAGACTGTTTCTGTGTGAAGAAATTACTTTGATAAACAATTGCCTATTGAGAATGTGCAAAGTCTAATTCGAAATTGAAAAGCTGGTTAGTTATTTGCAGTGTCTTGTCTTGTCCGCACATCGACTCATCTCAGAATCGGTTGTCCCCGGTTTAGACGAGGTTTATATGATAATGCAAAATTTCTGTATGTTTTCTCAGTAGGCAAGTGAACTAGGACACTTACTTTACCTTTTGTTGATGAGTTCTTATAACTTCTAACAAATGAATGACTAATGAAAAAATGAAAACAATTTCAGACTTGACTTAATTTAACCTATTTTCAATTTAACCTGGCCATACTTTTGTAATGCTTGACGCCTGACAGAAAAGTCAACACGATCTATACATATGCAACAATTTTTTTATTACATTTTATGATTGTGGTTTATGTAATATCATCTTTTTAGCTTAAACTTTGAATCATACATACAAAAGAGTACAGTTTCATAAGTTTATTCTCTTTCAAAATGTCAACTTTGTTATTAATTAAAACAATAAATACTTCCAAGTAAGCAGTGCCGTTGCACACATGGTGAGCACACCATTGGCAAACCCTTTCTTCCCACAATTCTTCTTCTCATGCAACTTTGAGGACACTTTAAAAATATCAACTCCAATTGCTGCATTCTGTATAAAATATATATACATATATATACGTACTTAGCTTTCGCTTTTCCAAATGCCAAGCACGCACAACGTCCATGGAACAACGAAACAAGCGCCAATGTTGCCAGCCATAAACAATGGAACAATGGGACACACTTGGGCTGTATCTCTGGTATACGAATGTCATATGTATTGTCTGTGGCAATGCTGCAGGGTCGGTTCTGTACGCTCCAAGGGGAATCTGTACCATGTCTGTGATTGCACTGCATGTTATATATTTTTCCTTTTTTTTTTTGGGTCCTGCTCTGAGACTTTAACTCCGGTTTGCTCACTCTACTTCCCTCTCTTTTTGGAGACATTATAAATTTTAAAACGTACGCACACACACTCACACACACACTCACACAAAGCATAAAGACAGCAAAGATATAAACAAAATTATACAATGGTGGCAAGAGAATGGCATAAAGTATGCCAAATAGCCTTGGAAAATGTCGTGCCTAAAAAGACAAAACGAAGTGGGCATAATAACTCACGCGTGATGGAGATATCGTATGTGTATGTGACACACACACACACACAAGGAAGTTGAGGACTTTAAATTAAAAGCAAATGGGAAGGAGACGACGAATAGCAAGTAGGCTACTGGGAATAAGTCTTGTTTTGGTCAACAGAAATGTGAATTGTGGAAAACATGTTTTGACCGGTTATTGAGTCGGAAAGTAGCAAATAGCTTTGGGCATACAAAATTGATCTCAGTTTAGTGAAGCTGCTCTTCTTGTTCACATCATCACAGCTTGTTAACAACAACAAGCTTAATTAAAACTCTCATCCACATTTTGTTAGCATTTGTCTCATATACTCTTGAAGTCTGCAGGGTCCTTGCTACCAAATTAAAATATATATATGTATGTATTTTCCCAAAACGAACTTCAAGTCAAGTGCTTGCCTTAAAACACACCCACACACACACACATATGTATGTATTTGTGACCGTACGTGCCGATCATAAAGTTTATTTGCACCAACCTACTCTCCGCACGGCAGCAAAACAAACAAATAAAAAATAATATTCTAAAATATAAAATATGAAGCCAAAAAAGTATGTGTGGCGCATAAAAAATATAATCATAACCAGTAATTTTTGTGGGGTGTGGCTCTGGGCGTCGCCCAACACTCAGATTGCAGTAAAAATTTAATATTTTAACAAGCGAAAAGCAAAGAAATGCCATTACGTGATACGTTGAAATCCAAACACAGGAACCACCATATTTGTATGTGTGTGTGTGTGTGTGTGTGTGTTTGTCTGCTTGTTATGTTTGTATATATATATATTCGGTAGGATATACCATAAAATACATTTGGCGCGGCAAAACACGACACTCTGAATACTCAAAATGGTGGACTTTTGTGTGGAGTTTACGATGTCCGCAGTTGATTTTGATGGGTCTAAAGTATACTAAATTTATGGAATAGATGTCAGATGAAAAGGGGAAATGGCTGGAGAATACAAAATTGATTTCAATTCAAATCCTTATTGATGAAGTCGTAAGCAAAACTTAGATTTTAGTTGGGTGTGGGAAAATATTGCATTAATTTAGCATGGGAGGCCTTTGACTGCCCCGATTGACACTCCCGATTAACTAAACCGTCTATGGCATAAGCCCTAAAATCGGTATTTTATAATTCTTTTAACAACTACTCTTCAGTATATAAAGTCAGGTCTGCAAAACGGCTTTGAACCGAACCGGTTCCACTTTCAATCTTAACTTTAACCAAAGCAAGTATTCAAATTTTGAATCCTAGGCCTGTCTAAGCCTAATGTTTGGTTTCCTTTGTAAAAAAATATTACAAATTCGGAAACCTAGCTCCATTCTTAGTTTAACAATTGGACTTCACAGTGCCAAAGGGTCTCTCAATCTCTTGGCTAGTGTGCTTTCAATTTTCACACAAGAGAAACAGACCTACAGTTTAATGCCGAGCTCGAACGGCAAAGTTTGATAAGTTTTTTCATGACTAGATTAAACTTCAAAACTGGCGCTAATACACTATTTTATGGCGTTTAGATTGATTTAAGCCAAATTTTTGGCTTAAAGTCGACCAATGCAGCCATCGAGTTGACTCTTGGGGAATTTGATCACAAACAAACAGAATATCATTTGGAAAAAGTTTTAAGCCGATACAACCGCGCCTGTTTCAACCACACATATGGTCCCACATGGCGGCTGCTTAACATAATTTTATTTATTTTGTTTTTAATTAGTTTTTTCATGTTTTATATATTTGTTTGTTTTGAAGCTTACGTTGAGCATTTTAATTTGTTACAAAAATGCTCTAAAAGATATCGTTTATCTCGTTTATTCAACAACCATACATCGAACATACGTCCTAGGCTGAGCTTAATCTTTCCTAAAAGTCGTAGAACGGTTAAAAAGTGTTGATAAAAAGTATTCGTTTCACTTTAATGAATACCTTAAAATAACTTTCTTGTTCGAAAATGGGCGAGAGTTGGTTTTAAGTCTAGTTTTCTCAGACTAAGGACATATCTCTAAACAAATTAATGTTGATTATTTAACAGTTATAACACAATTGCTTAATATTATTTACATAATTCATACATTTTACTGTATTATGCATATTTCACACATTTTATATGTTCATTCGCAGCCCATTGTCTCTTATAGCATAGATGACATTAATTTACACGCTTTTTTATGTAATCGAACAGCCAAGCAAACTTTAGACTTTAGAAGGCCTGTTGAAAGTCCACGATTGCCTTTGAACTTTGTCTTATCAAAATAATATACAAAATAATCACTTGCCGACAATCAATTTATCTGTATAAGAAGCTTTGCTATGCCATATACTCCAGAACAAAAAACCTTATATGCCTCGAAGAGAAGCAGGTCTTCGTATATGCTGCTCGCCAATGGAATTCATTACTAAATTCTGTTAAATCCATAAAAAGTGCTACGCATTTTAAATTTAAACTTAAAGAACATCTTCAGCGACAATATATTTAATATTCACCTAATTTTACTTAACTTTAAATATACAATTTTCTTTTTCTACTTTTTATACATTTGCAGAAGGTATTATGCAAAAGGAAGGAAAAAAGAAGCATCTCCGACTACAAAAGTATATATATTCTTGATCAGCATGACGAGCTGCATTAATTTAGCCAAGTGCGTCTGTTTCTATGCGATTTCCTTCATCAGTTCGCCACCAAACTTTGCCCGAAGTCTTTTAGTATAATTACGCAGCACATTTATCGGAACCGGCCGGACCGGATGACTATAGGATATAGCTGTCATAGGAACGATCGTTCAAAAAACTAGTCTTAGTAAGAACTTTTTTTTTGTTTTTAATGGAAACGCCTCCAAACTTTGTTTTTCTTAGTTTGCTATGCTAGACCAAAGTAGAGTCTGAAAAGTAGTCTTAGTTAGAAAAACTTTTTTGTTTCCCAGGGAAATGTCCTTAAAATTGGCATTTATTTATTTGATATGCTTTCACACAATTTTACAAAGTTTTGCGAAATTTGGATGACTATAGCATATAGCTGCAGTCTGAAAGATCAGTCGAAAAAGAAGTTTTATTGAGAAAAACTTTTTTGTTTTAAATAGAATTGATTGCAAATTTTATGCATGTTAGTTTGTACTGCTTTTGCTTGATTTCACTAAGATTGGTCGAGATCGGCCACTTATATAGTATAGCTCCCATAGAAAAGCAAGGTGCCAAAAGTAGTTTTACGGAAAACGTGCTGCAAGGCTGAGCCTAAGTTAACTTTCCGCTATTTAATTTAATTTTCTCAATTATCAAGTTAAAATGTATAATTATAACCTTTATTCTTGTGTGATTATTGTTTACGGAGACGATATTTATTTGTTAGTCTTAAGTTAAAATAAGCATAACAACTGAAATGATTGAAACGCATTTTCATGACTAGAGCAATAATTTAATGCACTGGAATAAAAACTAAAAAAAAAAAACAAAATAGCTGCTGAAGGTGACCAGGTGTGTTAGTCTAGATTTACATGGTAAAGCAAGCTGCATCATCTCTTATTAGGTGGAATATTCAAGGCAAAATGAATACGTTTTATATAGGAAAGGTTTAGAATCTCACCTAATTCTCTCGCCTACTAAGAAAACTCCATGAAGTTTGCTTCAACGTGTAAATGCAGTCTTTTTTGAAGACAAAATTATTCAAAAATTGCACATCAGGTACACACACTACCCGCTGCACCATACATGTCCTCCCTGGGACTCCAACCAAATTAAAGTCAAAAACTTGAACTATAATTGGTCCGAGTCTAGCGCGAGACCCACTTTAGATCACATTTGTTTAGGTTTTTTAATATCACACTTTTTTTGTTGTTGTTCCACAAAAAGTCCTTCATTTAATTTAAGCGTCTGCCATACATTTTGCTAGCCCACATATTTCAGTTGCCGTCGTCCCAACCTCATGGCCCACCTCCTGCTTTTGGCCCTTTGGCAAATTATTCACAATTTGTCATTTGTCTTTGATTTATTTGCATTTTAAAGGCTTTCAACGAGCGGCGGCTATGGCGACATCGCCGACGTAATAAATTTTGCCCGGGCTGTCTACCTTTTGGTAGCTGTCGGCATTGCTTTCTTTGCGTTTTCTTATACATATATATATATATATTCTCTTTTTTTTTGTACTTAAACACAATTTGTAATACTTACAAACGACATTCAATTTCCACATGGTCTCCAAATACAGGCCATTCACATTTGGATTTTCCGCACGGCATGTTATCGATTTGCCATCGTCGTCTGTGGTCGGCACAAAGCTCAGCTCGGAGCGTGTCGAGTTCTTTGATATGTCGTCCTGCAAAAACCAAAAAAAAAAAATCAGGAAAATGTAGCTGCATTAATTAGGTTTTCGCCAGACTGAGCGACTTGAGCACTTTTTAGGCACTCGCCTAAAAGGTCTCGGGGCAAAGTTTTCACTCTTTGTTGTGTTTTGTTTGCAAATTTGTTGAAATATTTTATGTTTGCCATTTAAAATTTATTGGAATGTGTTTGGGGTTTTATGCGGCCTGTGTGTGTTGTAAATTTTATGGCCCCCAACAATAAGCAAAACAAAGGCCGCACATAATTAGTTGAGCTGCTCTTCTTGTAGTTGAAGGGTCATAAAATCTGTTTGGTTTTTTGTTATTTTTCAACAATTTTCGCCCAGGCGCCAGGTTGTTAAATGGCTGCCGGTCCCCTTGGGGGTGTTAAAGTGTTGGCGGTCTGGGCCAAGTCATAAATCGTCATGTAAGGTAGTTAAAACCGTTTAAAGGTGTTAAAAATGCCGATAAGAAAATATGTTTGTAAATTAGACTAAAACTTTAAGGGATTACCGTTTTGGCTTACCTTTCCAAAAACTGAACATTTCTATAAATAAGTTGACTCGATTGGAAAGCAAACTGCTCCGACCCTAATAGACTTTATTAAGTTTCCCACACTTCTCAATTAGACCCCATTGCGGGGCTTTGATTAATGTGTTACTCCCACAACTACCATGTTGTTAGAACATTCCAGCCGTACTCCTTGCATATGGAGGGAGAATGGGTATCCTAAAAGTAGGGTACGAAAAGTCATGTAAAACATGTTTGGTCTGGTCTGGTCTGGTCTGGCCGGGTCGGGTCGGCTGGTTGGCTTGTTGGGGCCATTGCCGCATTACGGCAACTTTATGCTACATGAAAACTACTGAAAAACATTTCCGGTCTTTAAAAACGGCAAAGCAATCAGCATATAAGGCAGACACAAGGAGACATGGACATAAACAACGGTAGGGAGCAGGGCAGCTCCGGCACACACAAAAATGAATTGCAACAAAATTGCGCTAAAACTCCCATAAATTTGTCCAAAGTTAAAACGAGAGAGAGCGAGACAGAGAGGGAGGGGGAGTAAAAAAGCATTGGCAAAGCAAAGCAAGTAGAATCGTTTGTGTATTGTGGAGTTTATATCACATTATCTGTGTTTATACTAACCAAAGGAGGAGGACTAGTGTGAACCACGCCCAGGGACAACAAGTGGGAGGAGGTCGACCCTGCTCGCCGTCTGTCTGACTGACTGCCCTGGCCTGGCCTGTGTGGGTGTGCAAAGAGTTACGAGCCACGTTTGTTTGGCATGACTGTGCAAACACAATAAGTTATCGAGCTGAACGTGAGTCAGTCAACAGCAGAGACCAGCAACTAGCTACGTCAATTGCGGTCTGACCCCCACCACACTCATCCACTCACCTTTGTGCGTCGTAATTGCCGTTTTCCCTTGTACCAAGTGATGATGGCATTTGGCCGAGAGCCGGAGGATTCACATGTCACTTCGTAACGGCGATCGGCAATCATTGAGCTGGGCGGCTCCAGTATCTTCACCACCAACGGTTTCACTGCAAGGCGAATGGGAAACAACAACGGAATTAATTGCAATTCAATTTGTCGCATAATTACGACCAATTTTACGTATTCTCAAATATTTACAGCAATTTGTCCGTCTATTGTGACTCGACAGGTTCTCAAGTGCTGACTTCCTGGTTTCCCAACTACTTTGGGTCGGTCGGTCGTTCGTTAGTTCGTTCGTGTCTGCAGCTGCTTATGTTGTTCTTGACAATGGGGCAACAGAGGCCCAGGCACATGGCCTGACATTTGAGTTGACGCCCCAGTCGACTTGTTTTTTTTTTGTTAACATGCAATTATTTAATGGTTATGGGAGCTGTTATTAACCCTTATGAAACATAATGGTTATTATGTCAGCTTTCTACGAAAAACACTTTGCTACGTTAAGGCCGGTGGAAATTGTTAGTATTTCGGCAGGACAATGTTGGTGGTAAGAGCTTTTGTAAGCTTTTGTGTATGGAAAAAGCGGCTCATAACTCTGAAATTGTAACAATCGGACGCATAAATCTGTTAAATAATAAATATTAAATGAAACGCTTTTGTTTAGTAATCGCAGAAACGATTCACTGTTGTATGCTTAAAGTTATATAAAGCTCAGCTGGCTTAGGTTAATAGAATAATATACAAAATAAAGACAATAAACATATATAATCAAGTCTATTTTAAAATTTTGCCACGCCCCATCCCGCCCTCGAATTGTGGAAAAACATCATATCTCCGACAGTTTTATAGATAGAAGGTTCGTAACTTCTGAACATATAAAGTAATCAGGATTTCTTATTTTGTAAAGATCTGTTTTAAGTGGCTATTGCAGCATCAAATCTCATACTGTGCATACACTTTCGTTGGCACAGAGTGTATTATAGACAGGCTTGTCCAACTTTCTTACTTCATTTATTGTCAGAAACCTCGAACGCGCCGAAAATGTGTGATATTGCTTCTATCTTTTTAAATCAGTCCAGAAAGTCAGAAAGTAAACTGATTGCCGTACTTTAAATATAATATTTAACAAATTAAGTTAACTTACTAAAGCTCTTATTGCATTACCAAGCAGCTATAGCAATTCTGAGATAAGATTATTTGCTTAGGTTGCCAAAATCTACTCAAATAAAACCGCAAGGAATCAGGTCTTGAATCTGGAATTGATACACATCTTGCTCTCTAATAGTAAGTTATGCCTAGTTATGTCCAACCATTAAGTTGTAGAAAGAAACCAATACCAATTATCGGTGTAAGTAATTTTGATAACTATTGGTCCTACTGTAAAAGAAAAAGGTTGTTGATTTTACTGAACATATTCACATGCTTTTATCTTTTTAAGTAAGTTGACTAGATCTCTCATACTGTGTTTACACACACCAAATTATTCGTGTTTAATGCCCTTTAAAGTATGCTAATTTTATTTTCTTTAGTAATTATCTATTAAAACAAGGCCATTGTTAGTCAGTTATGGTCGCGTTTAAGATAATCGACTCTGCATATTCACCTAGATTATAAGTTATGAGTATACAAAAAAATGTTATGTTAAGACAAACATAAAATTTGTATTTTCATCTAACGTAGCATACTTTAAAGGGCATTAAGCATGACACTTTCTTTTGGTGTGCATAAACGTTGTAATACACTTCTCAGTTAATCAGTTGTTCAACTGTATAGTTATTACTTGCTTATCATTCGAACTAATTGTAATTCTTTGTTGCTGCTCTTACTGCACAGTGGTGGCATTTATGTGTGAGTTCTTTGAAGCGTAAAAACTGTAATATGTATGGTTTGCCCACTTCAAAAAAGAATAGATAAGAATCAAGCTAGAAAGTCGGTCAAGCCCAACTGTTATATACTCGGTACCATAGAGCCCAGAATTTCTATTTAGTATTTTAATGCAGCAGCAGCGGAAAACTTTCTTATGCTCACAACTTTCCTATCTTTCATACAATCTCTACCACTCAGTTGACGAATATTTACAAAACTGTGGAAAATTTAGCTTTTTTATAAAAAAAATTTGGAATATTTTAAAACTCTTTGTATTGTTATAAGGCGAAATTAGCTAAGGTATGCGGAATGAAAACAAAAGCCTTTTGTCTTTATCAACACAGCTTGTCATTGTGATCAAGAATATATAAACTTTATGTGTTTAAGAATGCTTTCTTCTATACGATACAAACATCTGAACAATTTGTAATGGTAGAAACGTATCGAATTTGGAACCTGGTATTTCTTGAATTGTGTTTTTTGACATCGCACTCTTACTGTACTATACTGAGATTGGCAACTATCTGTTTGTTGTTGTATTATAATCAAGGCTGCAAGTCTCTGAAGCAGGTTCGGGGATTTGATACTCTGGGAAAGCAAAGGCTACTTTATTGGGAAAGCAAAGGCTACTTTATTGGACCGGCTTCTTTGATTATTGAACCTAAGGTTATGGTTTAAACAATAGCTCATGAATTCGTTGATCTTAAATGAAACGTTTTTGGGCTAAAGCAATAATAACTTAAAAAAATAACAAACATTATTCTTTTTCTCGGCTTACGGAAACTTATCAGTAAAGTAATAAAATTGTTTGCCATAAGCTCAGCCGGCAAGCAGGGATGATGTGAACTGTAGAGGTCATACGACCTATAAGTACACTACTTTACTTATTTTATTGTAATAATTTTAAAAATTTTGAAAAAGCGGACTAAAGTGATCCTTTGAACTGTACCATTTCCGGGAGTTTTATATTTTAGACTGCTCAGTACTGCGTATGGTTCGAAATGGAAACAAATGGGTTGCATGGGGACCAGCTTGCAGACCTGAACATAATACACTGCACCTTCAACGCCTCATCGAAAAAGATTCCTTAATCAGGTATTCTAGTCCAGAATTTTTGAAAAATAACTTTGTCTATTATTTTATTTTAGTTATCTACTTATATTTTAGTACATACACAGAAAATTTCAAGTCAATGTGGCAATTATTTTAAAATTTACACTCACATTTGTAAAGAGGTAACAGATAAATTTTCAGTGCTGTTCAAACTTTAAAAGCGTTTTTCTCGAAATTACTTTTACCTTTACTTTTGACATGATATCTGATTAACTTGATATTCTGTGTGGACCTTTTCCTTACATCCCTCTATCGCCAGAACTAGGATTATGTAAAAATTTAGATTTTTAGTATTTAAAAACCATTATAATTGTTGAAAAAAGCACAAAATAAATGAATTTATGACAATTTTGTTCTTTTTTTATTCTAGTTTGGGCTATAGCGACACTCATACTTGTTAAGAATCTATTTTTTACTAGCACATAGCTCTTTAGCAGCCTATGGAACTTATCTTCTTTATTAGTTAAGACACTATTCCTTAAACAGATCGCACTATAAGGGCTTACCAAATCCAAAAAGCGTTTGCTCTGACAGCTACCAGGTCAGTTCGACTTAACAAATTGCAGCCTTCAATCATAGTATTAAAAACCTACTGATGAAATCGAATCTGGGCAAAGATCGTCTGACCGATCTGTTAGGTTTTGAACGATTCTCTCTTAAGAAACCTTAAGTCCAAGGCAATTGCAGATCTAACTTCCTGAAAAAATCCATAGTATTCGTATTCCTTGCTACTTTTAGTTCAATTGAATGTAGGTCATGAAAACGATCAACTTGTCAAGTGCATTACTCAAAACACTTACTCACTTTTCCGAGAAAATCAAACACACCAACCTATTCTCCGTCCACCTACTTACAAATTGATTAGGCCCCCCTTCGTTTTCCACTTACAGTGCATATCCAGTATGAAGCTCTTCTCCTTGGGCTTATCTAATTGCGTATTCAATGCTTGGCATGTGAATACGGAATTCAAGTCATTACGCTGCACCGATGGCCACAACAGACGATTCTCGATAACATCGCCGGAATTGTGCTCGTTTTGATTGTCGACAAGTAGTCCATTTACGAGCCAACGGACCTGCGGTTGCGGCCGACCTATGGGGGATATATAGAGAATGGAATATTGAGAGAAGGCGAAGCCATTGCAAATTAAAAAGTCAAGCTGGAAAAAATAGAATACCACAGAAACCAAAAGCAAAGTCCGAAAGCAAAGCAAACTTTGTGATATTTTCATTCCGATTCTGTGTGTGTTTCTGTGTTTCTTGCATTTTTTTGTAGTCGTATTTTGGGTTGAAGCTTTTAAGGAAATTAACAGGAAATTGTCTGGCCGAGCGTTCGGATATGGGGCATATGTGTGGGTTGACTTTGGGATACTTACCGCCCACCACACGACAAGTGATAACAATATCATCGCCCTCCTGCTTGGGACCCAATTGTGTGCCATTCAATTGACGACCCCAACGGTCCAAGATGATTGGCTGCTCCGGAAGTACTAGAACAACATGGGTTGGGGTAAGAAGAGGTATGCGGTGCGGGTTGGCAGTGGCAATTTTCAATGGCATTCACATTTGGTCTACTCACTTATTACAGACAAATTGAAACGGAAACTTTGCGTTTGACTTGTGCGAAAGTCCACACGACAACGATAAACGCCTTGATCATGACGTTTGATATCCTGCAAAACGAAATGGAAAGCTTATAAATAATTGTGTGTGTGTGTGTGTGTTTGCAAAGGAAACAGATGGTTAGCATGCAAGCGAATACATACGTACATACATAATCTACCCACACACCCAGGTAAGAGAATTTGGTTTGTGGCCATATAATTTGCAATTATTGCATGTCACTCGAATTGTGTGGCGAATGGAAACAGTTTAGTGCAGGCAAGGACTCATTCCTTTGCTGTGCTAAGGCGCACATATCAGTCCAAAGTATTTGTTCTGTTCTTTGCATTTTCCAGGAAAATCCAGGAAAATTTGTGAGTTAACCACAATATCTGTGACGGATTGGAAAAGCCAATTGGCTATTTATTTTTTTTCCATTAATCAATCATTCCATTACCATTTACTTGTCTGCTTAATTTGTGGCCACTCAGAAATGGCGTCAAGTTAATTGCCTCACAATTGGATGGCAATTAAAACTCATTTATATGCTCAAACCTTAAATATTTTGTGCACATAATTCATATGTGCCCATCTCGCCACATTTTCTTGTACTTTTTGATGAGGTTTATGCAACGGACTGTTCGTGTGCATTTCACATTCATTTTCGCCCAGCTCGGTATGCAGCTCGTTAACGAGCCAACTGCTGCTGCCGCTCCTCCCCTCCCGCGGCACTCCTTGGCTCTAACTCACTTAAGACCCACTAACTGAGTTGGCCTTTAAAAGTCAAAGACAAGGCAAGGCGAGAACAATTGAAGTAGTAAGCACATTGCATACGTGTCTGTGTGTGTGTGTGTGTCTCTGCGTGTATCTGTGTATTGCATGACAATAACGGTAAATCAAGTTATCTGTAAACATGCAAGACATTAATAAACATTTCGCGTGCGCGAGGCAATTTAACAACTTTTGATATCTAAATTTGTTTTCCACGTTCTTTTTTTAACGCGTTGGTTTTCTCTTCTCTTCTTTTTTTTTGGCTGCCGCTTAGCTGGTTTTTGTCTTTTCGTTTTTGGAATCTCAACCGCAAAATGAAATACATTTTATTTATTTCAAGTAGCCCCACAAAAGTAGGCTACAGTTCTTTTCCCCTTGGAAATTTAATGCCACATTTAAAACACAAAACTCACCTTAATTTCCAGACTGGCTGGCTGCGAATCAAAATGAAATTTGGCTCGTGGCCCAAAAACCTCGGGCGCTGACCAATGTCGGGGCTGGTCTCTGGCCTCTTTATCGCGCACATCAAAGCTGAAAGTGGAAGAGGCGAAAATCATTAATATTTAAGTCGAAATAAATTCCACTCGAAGCATCTTTTTCCATAGCCAATATTGTTGGATTTCTTCATGTCTTGAGCACAGAAATAAGCGGCTCATTAGGCGAGAGCAGACTGCATTTAATGGCTTTTTCTTTTAAGAAATAAAATATTTATAAAAATAATTCGAATTTAACATGTCTCCCACAGTAGTTTCAGCCACTTTTGGCTTTAAGCGCCATTTTTAAAACACTCAATATTTTATGCGGGCGCGGGCAGCCGTCGAACTTGCAGCCGACACTCTCTTTGGCGAATGCAACAACTTAATTGCTGCCTCAAAGTGCTGCAGCACAGCAGAGCGAAAGCGCTGCAAAGTTAACCCAAATTTGCGCACCCTCTCCCCCCCGACCGCTCAGCCAATTTAATTAAAAAACTACAACAAAAGAACAGTTTCACTTCGCTTAAATGCGCTAGTAAAATTACACTGAGCGTCAGCCAAGTTAATAACAGTTCTTTGGAGCCTATGCAGCAAATGTTGATGGCTAAATAATACGCAACGAGAGCGACTCTATGCAAATTGAGTGAAATGAAAATGGTGGAAAGGCTTTCAGTGATAGACTGTTGGTTACCTTAAGTTGATGGCTAACAGGAAACATAAGTATGCTTTGGTTTGGACTAGAGCTAAATTATAACTGTTGTTGCTGAAGATATGTCTGCTCTTTCAGACTTTTCGGTCATGATTGCAACTTAATCATGCTTAATTAAGTTGGAGTCATGACCGGCTTTGCTAGGATCCACAAAAAATGACCGATGTAGCCGATAACAACCAGATTATCAACTTGTTTAAGATTTGGCGGAATCATAAACCTTTCAACAATTAATTGAGCTTTTGCTACTTTCATTCTCATGTTCCCAAAACCATGCTCACTCGCTTTCACAGCCAATAACTAAACTTTTTCAAATCTCTATTAAACAAAACAATTTTCCACTCATGTGAAACGAATCCTTACCATCCCATTGCAGAAAAAGGGCAATAAGTCAGAGAGCAGCATCACAATGCTGTTAGTCACGGCTTTCTGAATCAATTAGAGTCTAATATCATCTTCAAAAACTGTAGCCGCTTGGATACAAGGTTCATTGTAAGGTTTTTGGCTTGTGTCTGTTTTCGAATACAGTAGAGACTCGCAAAAGTAGAGTTTACGGAAAAGTTAAGCACATTTCTGTCACCAAATGTGTCTCTAAAAAGTTAAGTTTTTTCTTATCTTTTATGAGCCTTTTTTTCAAGCTAATATTTCTATTTCAGCCAGCAGTTTGACATCTTGTTATTTATTGTTCGATATTTATGTGAGTAGTGCAGCTTATGTTTGGCTAAGGTAGCAAATGCGACAGTTTACGAAAAACCATATTGACGGTCACATTGCGTTGTATTCGTTGGTTCGGTGGAATCTTGTCTCTCTGTCCACGCATCGTTGTTAATGACTCGCTGATTCGCAGCATTCAGTGCATATTTGGTTGTGAACGCAATAATGTCAGCAGTACGTAGACAATAGAGGTTATCTTGAAAAAGTTAAGAATTCGTAAAAGTGAAGTACCCCAAAAGCAAACTACTTAACTTTTGCGAGTCTCTACTGTATTTTAATTTATATTGTGAATATATGACCAGTCAAACACTTTCAGAATTGAATTCCCCAAACATAATTAAGAGAAAAGATATATGCTGTCTAAAAATAAACAAAGGTCAAGGAATCACCATAGAACGTTAAGAATATCGTCCCTTACAGAACGTGGGATTCTTACTCAAATCAATAAGCAACTACTACCACGAAAGGAGTGCAGTCTGTTGACAAGTATATTTAGAGCTCGGTGACAGGTTGCACTAGACATACGGAAAAACAAGTCTTATAATGGGTGATCCTTCAAAGCTTCTCTAAGTATACAATCGGTCGATGAGTGGTCTTCCTTAACTTAACCAAAGGTAGTCTTAATGTCTAAAAATTTGTCAGTGAAGTGGAACGATCATTGTATTATAGGTTTACAAGCCTTTTTCTAATGGCCATATTTCTGTCATCTGAAAACTTTTGTTGGTAGTAAAGTCGGACAAGACCAACTAGTTTTTTAAGTGATAATATTTATGGATCCACTCTTAGAATAGATATATTATTATATACAAATTTGACTTTATGCAAAAAACATGGAAATGGTGTAAAAATTCCTGAACAATTTTGTTTGAAAACATAACATTTTCATCCCTTGGCCTTCAAACTCGATTTGTGAATATAGTCTGATAGTTTATTTGAGATATTGTTTTCCCATGTTGTAAAACTTGCCTCAGGGTGGAAAAACAATCGGAAAATGTTGTAAGACAGAACTTATTTCATCTGATTGACTTTAAACTCGGCTTGTAGGTATGCGAACAATTTTGTAATTTTATTTCATATTATAAAGAATCTTCTCAAGGGCCAAGTAAATAGAAAATAATTCTTCATAATACTCTTCTGTTTGAAATTCCGTTTGGCATCTCTTTTTGTCAAAGATATGGAAAGTCTATTCTTAAATGTTAAAAAAGTGGGAAACTGGAGGGCGGAGGGCCCAGCTGAAATTCTGTTTGACTTACAAACTTATGACTTATGAGTAAAACTAAAATATAACCTTCCAATATGGGGATATGGGGGATGGGAATGGATTGAAGGATAAACATTAGTTTTAAGCCGATCTATATTGTGTTTGTAAGCTCTAATTTCGAAAAACTCATCAGCAAGATCGAAAAAGAACTTATGTTCGGTCGGAAAAGATTAACTGTTACTGTTATCGGTTATAAATGCTAAATATAGCAAAAATTTTGCTTTGCTAGTATCCAATTAAGCTGAGAGTTTACTGAGACTCATTAAGAGTTGGTCTAGAACTTCAAACTTGCTCGTAAGTTTAGACATATCCACATTTACTGAATAAATGTTCAACAGCAGTTCCTTTTCTTTGCCCTTAAACTGGGAGACTGGTCTCCGCTTGCCTTCTAAAAGAGATGGGCTACATCTGCAAAGCTCGCCTACTCCGACATGGTAAGACTTTCACCTAAAATCTTATTGTTGGCGAAGTCGATTATCGGACCTTCTTAGGACTGCAGAGCAGGTGAGTTTTCGTTCGTTGACTTTTTAAGTGTGGAGATCAAAGTATGGCCGTCATTATCACTTCCGAGTCTTATGTGAGAACTATAGAGATATATATTGTAATTTCATGGTTTTTATTATAACAATTCCTGTAATTTTTTATAATTTTTGTCTGCATTGAAACTGTAAATTTACTTGTCCATCTAGTAGTTAAAAGCATATCAAAGTTCTGCTTACTCTCTCTAAAAGTAGTTTTGCTTTTTTTAACATACTTTGTATTAAGTCTTAAGTCTGGCATACTCCAAATACCCTACAAAGCAGAATAATGCGAGTAAAAAAGCATAGAAAAAAGGTTAATTTGTCAACTAAACGGCGCAACGTGGCGTGAGAGTGCAGCTAAAGCGTCAAAGTAAACTTAACTCACACTAAAAGAAAATAAATTGTAAATGTCACCAGTGCAGCTTAAAGCTTAAACATTTTCCCACATTTTTTGTGTGGTTTTTCTCTTATCCAATAACTGAGGTTAATCACTCTAAATTACGTAAACATAATCCAGTTTATTCCACGTCTCAACAAAACAAAAAAATCAGCAGGGAAACAAAAAGCAGCAAAATCACACATACTCCTCCTACCACCACCCACCCAACACACACACACACTCACACACACAGCCACTTATCTCCAACTAAGCAGGTGAGTGGAGGAGGAAAAAAAGCATAGCCTACTTATGTGCGTCGAGGCTAAACAATTTGAAAGGCAACTCTCGAGACTCGTTTGCATTTAATTAAATGTGTGTCTAAACACACAGACAATGCGGGGTGGCACCCAGACACCCTGGGCTGTGACTTACCTATAGAGTGGTATGCCCGCATTATCACGAAACCATAAGACCATATAAACATTATCCAACGGCTCGGTAATGGGGCAGGGCAGTGACACTGATTTACCCTCGACGGCGTCAATGTCCTTCGTTTTTACTGTGGTCAGCAGCAGGCGGCAGCAACGTCATCATGAAAATAGAAAATAAATGCGTAAAATTTGTTAATTAAATGTTCGTTTTCGGCTTTGTCTCTCTTTAGGCATGCGTGTGCTGCTAAAGCTTTTGGCAATTAAACGTTGATGGCGGCTTAATTTCTACGTAATTACAAACGCGCACACGTATTTATGCATCGTCTCTCCCCAACCCCCCACCCCCCCCCTGGATTAGTCGAGACTCACGCAGTTTGTGTTCCTCTTATTTATTATGCATGTGCAGATGTGTGCAAAATTGTGTTCAAGGTTTTTGTTCAATAAAACTACAGCTAGGGCCAAAACTTTTGTGAAATTGTATACGAGTTCTTTGTCAACGAAGTTTTAACCGCTTATTTCATCAACCAGAATAATCATCGCTCGTAAGCCACTTTAACCCAGTTTGAAAACTAGTTGACATTTGTTCGATTTTGCTATCTTTATCTCCAGTTGGCACTCTAAAATTTAAATGTTCTCCCCTGAACTGTATGGGTTTATGTGTTTTAGCGGCGACAACAGTTTGGCTTCGATCCAAACCAACAACAACAACAGCTGCCACATGTGTGTGTTGTACTTGTTGTTATTGTTATCGCACGTCAACTCATATCAAAAATATCTTGTGTACAAATAAAAATGTCTGCGTTGAAAATATTTCGCATCATATCAAAGCAAAAGCCCATAAAAATTGTTGTAACATCTTTTACCCCCATTCCCCCGGTCCTAAGTATGTTGTGTGTGTGTGTGTGTGTGTTTTTTTTTTAGCCATTGACTTTATGTGTAAATATGAAAAAATGTCATTTTATTGCCACAATGCGTCGAAATTTTGTGAAAATTTATTGCGCATACGCAACGTTGTACAATAAATATGCGCTTAAATGCCTCCCAAAGTGTGCCTCCATGTATGTGGCATGAGTGAGTAAGCATTTGTTAAAGTGCCTGTGTTTTTGCTTAGGCAAACCCCTGAGTAGCGATTTGAAGCACTGAAACCGAGGACAATTGGCTGATTCTGCAACTGAATTTATTTTTCAATATGCAAAATGACTGGCTGCAAAATTTGCGAAACTGAGAACTTTCTACATCTGTCGAAATTTAGACAAAAGAAAATACAAAACGGCCACCCATTGTTACTTGAAAACTGTACACTTCTAAGTGTGCAAGTTGTGGAAGAATCGCACATGAAATGTATCTTGAAAACAGTTAAAAACAGGTTGTTTTTCTTCAATTTTCTTGACGAAAATAAACCAACAAACAACTTTCTGTGCCAGTGCCTGCCAAATGCCAACTCAAATTGATAAACGTAGCCTTGGCAAATTCCTAGAACTTTGCACTTGAAATGAATTGCTGCAAAAAAACAGACTTAGAAATCGTCTGCGTTCAGCTGCTTCATGCAAAATGAACGGAATATGTAAGGAACTTATGGTTATGGGGCCAATCACTCAATCTAATGCATTGGCTCTTCATTTCAGTAATACAACCGATACTGCTACCCGGTATACTGGTATGGTGGCAAGCCATATACCTTAAGCGGATGGTGAGGACTCAGCGACAGGCACAGGTCTGTATTACGGGGGCGCTGAGGGCCACACCAACCAGAGCTCAACGTCTATGTGCGGCAGGCACCATGGCGCTACAAAACTATGGCCATAGCATGGTTGGTAGAAAGATTACAAGTAGCACGGACAACATTATCTCAAAAATCAACTTAAAATGCGCATCAGCACTATTGGGACAAGAAGACTGGACTGTACAGGACTGGCCCCAGAAGCAACGCTCTGCTTTACAGACGGCTCAAAGATGGACCTAGGACCACAGCACCATATTCCAGGCGAAAGTCCTTGCAATAAGAAAAGCAGCGGAGTTGGCAGAAATTCAAGCTCCAAATAAAGAGAAATCAAAGCTAACTTCGTCTGTACCAAAGCTTTTATACGCTTGCAAGTGCTTGCTTAAATATTTTTCCCACCACGACACATTTCCGACCGATGGTTTGTATGGGAGCTATATGATATAGTCATCCGATTTGGACAAAAATTTGGAGAATTGAGTGAAAGCATGTGAAACAAACAAATACAAATTTGCAGGATGCTACCATTAAAAACAAAAAAGTTGTTCCAACTAAGACTGTTTTGCAGACCTATCTTTTGTATGGCAGCTATACCATATAGTTGTCCGATTTTCCTCAAACTTGACAGAATTATAAAAAAGCATAGAAAACCTAAGAATACAAAGTTTGCAGATGTTTCGATTGAAAAGAAAAAAGTTTTTCATACTAAAACTAGTTCTCCAACCGATTGTTCCTATGGGAGATATTAGATATAGACAACCAAAACGGTCGTTTACAACATATTAATAGCGTGCAGCAAAAAGAACATCCTGTGCACAATTTTAGCTCGATAGCTTTAAAACTGAGAGACTAGTTCGCGTAGAAACAGACAGACGGAAGGACAAAGCTCAATTGACTCAGCTCGTCACCCTGATCAAGAATATATATTGTTTAATGGGTCGGAATGGATATTTGTATGTGCTGCAGACTTCTGGGCAAAATTATAATACCCTTTGCAAACCAGGCAATGCAGGGACACTCCATTAACTTCAGAAATGTCCCGGCGAGCAGGGAAGTACTAGGTTTCCTCAGCATCTCCGGACCCAATTCCAGTGACCCCATCTGTGGTCAGCTGGAACTACCTAACCTAACCTAATGGTTACATCCAACTCTTAACTTAATTAACTTAATTTAACAGATCAGAGCAGGTCTTATGCTACAAAATCTAGTAAAATTCACACAACTTCGAAAAGTCCTTGTCTGTCATAGGTCTTAAAACTGGTCAGAAACTGCAACTGTTGGGGTCGGCCGTTTTGCTTATTGATTTACGTTCAGCGTTTTCAAAGTGACACCGGTGCACCGGTTTGCTTTCTTTTTACAGCTGCAGATAAAAAATACTAAAGTTTCTTTTGCAAACTAGTAAACTAATGGCTATTGGCGAATTTGTACATTTTTTAACGAGCCTCTTCATGTGCCAAACATGTCTTTGAAATCATTAAGAGAATAATTAATAATTAATACAGTTTTAAACATTGCCATTATATTTCAATTAATTAGTAAAACTCCCCATTAACCTCCTTTGACTGGAGTGAAAACGGAAGCACGGGCAAATTTAGTCTGTACATTTGTTGTTGCTTTTGGTTTTTGCAACTTAATGATCCGCCGTGTTGACTTTTTGAGCCGCTTGTGCGGTTGGCATTATAAAAATTACGACGAGTATTATGGTCCCAGTCCTGCATTAAGCCGGCCGCTTCAAATTATCGCATTTTGCGTGCGTGTGTTCGAGTGTGTGTGAGTGTGTGTGTACACTGTGGTCAGACAGTCTCTGATTTTCTCTTTGGGGATTATTTACTTTTTGATAGCATTCAACTTCAAATAAAGACTTTAAAATTCTTCACAGCAAAACCAAAATGCAATAAAGAAATTTAATTTTTGATTAAATTGTAATTTTATTCAGCACAAAGAGACCATGACAATTGGCAGCCAGCCAGCCAGGACATTCAAAATGAAATTCGTGGCAAATCCCAGGACTAACACAAAATAGAGCATAAAAACCACTAGCCATAACTGCATAAATGTAGTAAGAATCATAAAATTCAATTAAATTGACCGAAAATGTCATAAATGCAAAATTGAACAGTTCGACAAATGCGAAAGTCCAAAGGAAAGTTGGAAGCAGAATGTGGTTAAATGTAATGAAAGATATTATTTTTTAGTGACGGGGGAAACTGAAATGCAAAACTAGATATTCGGTGGGTGAGGAATATTTTTAGAATTGGGCGGCAGTTTGAAAAATAACAAAAGGATATATTTACAAGACTAGCTTTTGTTTTGCTGAGAATGAGTTGCTCTTCATTTATTATTATTGTGTTAAGCATAAAATAGGGCATCTGCGACCACACTAAGTACATATGTATATATTTGTTGAGTTGAGTAGATTTTGCTCTGTCGGTCCATCCGTAAGCTTGAATGCCATGTTTACCTAAATTTTCAAAGAGCATACCAACTTCGGCATATGTTCCTCCATTTCTTTTCTGTTATTTTTTTTTCGGCTAGCGAAAATGTAGTTGCGTATGAATTTCATATATAAAAATATGTACATTTAATGACTCTCTACGACTCAGTTACCATTTTCCCCAGTGGTTTTCATACAAATTTTCACCACTAATGAGCCCAACGATTAATCGCAAAATGTCACACACAGACACCCACACACTCGAACACTCGCACACTCCCAGCTGCGCCTGCTGACGTACAAATGTTAACGGAAAAGGCACAAATATATACTATACATACATACACTTTTTGTAACATGAAGAATTGCGTCATGGTGATGTATGAGACTTAATGGTAATTGCAGGGTCCCAAGGCGCAGCGGCAATTACGGGGAACACAAGTTAGAAATAGCTGGAGACGCATAGTTAAATATCAATTAAAATGCCTGGCAAAAAGTCTCTTAAATTTCCGCCTCGAATTCCCGCGATGATAGGGAAATATGCAACAAAATACTCTTATGTTGAAATGCATTTGACAGGAAAGTTGCGTCAAGTTGCTAAAACTATTGTCACAAAAGCAACACAAAATTCCATTAAAGTTTTGCATTTGGAATTGCATCAACAGTAAAGCTCCTGTCGACAGATGTGTCTGTAGTAGGGTCTTTGGGTGAATGGAAATGGAAAGAGCGCGATGTGCGTGAGGGAGATGGAGATGCGGTGTGTGTGGGTGTGTATGCTTTTACTGATTGAGGTTAGATTAACCGTAGTTTAGCCAACTTTGAAATCAGTTTAAACTATAGTTGTAGACTTAGTAGACTATTCAGCAGATCAGCCTGATCTCTCATAAATTATGTATGCATTGACAAAATTTGCCTCCGCCATTGTGTTAATATTTATGATAATCTTGATTAAGGGCTGATCTCACTATTTGTCACTTAACAAATTGCAGAGTAACATGAAGATAAAGTTGATTCCGTAATTCGTTTGCACTTTTTAAGAAATTATCCATCAAACCAAAACCCAAAACTAATCTGCACATTTTGGTAAAGGTTTGTTGGCAAAATCGTCACAATTTTCCAAAGCATTTTAAGGTGCTGGAAGTTGCGCGGGACTACACTCGATCCTACGATCTTTTAGGGACACCAGCTCATTTTTTTCGTTGTATTCTGACCAATACTAATTGACCGGAATTCGTCCCTTCTAAAAAAACCATTAAGTCACTGTTTTGGTCGATGTTTAGGTCACTGTTTAGTTACCGTTGTGGTCGATGTTTAGGTCACTGTATAGTCACCGATTTGGTCATTGTTTTGGTCACTGTTTAGTCTCTGCTTGGTCACCGTTTTGTTAACTTTTTGTTCGCTGTTTTAGTCACTGTTTTAGACACTGATTTGGTCACTCATTGGATAACTGTTATGATCATAGATTGATTACAGTTTGGTCTCTGTTTGGTCACTGTTTTGGTCACTATTTTGTAACTGTTCTGGTCAGTGTTTTGGACACTGCTTTTCTTCCTGTTTCGGTCTTTGTTTGGTCACTGTTTTAGTCACTTATTTTGACACTGTTTCGGAAACTCATTGGAGCACTGTGATGGTCATAGTTTGATCCCATTTTGGTCTCTGTTTGGTCAACGTTTTGGTCACCGACTTAGTCAATATTTGGTCACTGTTTTGGTCACTGCTTTGGTCACTGTTTAAGTCACTGCTTCGATTACAGTTTGGTCGCTGTTTCGGTCACAGTTTGTTCACTGTTTGAGTCACTCTTTTAGTCACTATTTTAGACACTGTTTTAGTCTTTCTTTAAGTCACTCTCTTAGTCACTATTTTAGACAACGATTTGGTCACTGAATTGGATTAGTTTCATCTCAGCTTGGTCTCTGTTTGGTAACCGTTTTGGTCAATATTTGATTACTGTTTTGACCTGACCCGAAGACCACAATAACAGAGACTAAAGCTGCTAACTTTGCAAAGTCAAAAGCATAGTCAAAGAAATCTTTCGCAAAGACAATTTTTTTCTGGTTCAGTTACCCCAATCAAACTTTCTTTAAAGAGCTTCGCTCTTTGTACTCAATGCCTGTAACTGTGTAGAAAATTTTTGGCCATAAAAAAGAGGTATTATTTGCTAGCATTCTTTCAATAGATCAACTTTCAGAGGAAGCCCAAGAATCAAGATATAAGTATAATCTACAATCCTAGAGTAGACAGAAATACTCAACTTTTGCATTTCAACTTACCCTTATCCCTGTCCACAGGGTGAATACGTAAAAACACAATTCTTAACTTTAAAAGGGTCACGACCGATGCATGTTCGTCCCCTCTTAAACAACCACATAAGTAGAAAAATATTGTGAAATTATTTTCATGCTCTATATTGTTCTACACGTCACACTGTGCAATGGGAGCACTTTTGTGGATTTAATTGGGTTATAATAATCTCATATGTTTTTGCATCATAAAAGTGCATTGGATCGCGGTTTCGCCATAAATGTACACATGAACCTTAAAACCTAGAGAAACTCTTCACTGTATTCGTGTCCAGGAAGTTCCGTGTCGCTTAAGACTTCATATGAGTCGCCCCATATTTTAAATGAATGACTTTAGCGCTTAACTTTTTATACCTAAAGATTTTTCTACATATTAATAAACTTTTTGATGCATAAATTTGCACTAAAACTTAGACTCCCGTAGCCATAGACCCGTTTTTATTTTTAAATTAAAAAAGTCACTCAAATCCGCCTCTTCTAGGGTTAATTCATGCCAAAAGGTTATGCAGCTCAGCACCCAAATGTTCTATGTGCGTTGTCCTCATCTTTCCTTTTTTTTGTTTTTGTTGGCAGCATCCCAGTCAAGCCAAACCAGAACCCAAACCAGAACCCAAGCCAACCCAAGGCGAGGCATACCATTGCCAAGCCAAGTAAGCCAATCAAGGCATTCAAAGAGAGCATATTTAAATAGCTTTCAACATGCACGAGCTGTCGACTGGTGTAGTTAAGTGAAGGCCAACCAAAGGCGACACAAAAATGCACCCAAAAATATGTGAGCGAGATGGAATGAGTGGGAACGAGTGAGATGCAAACATTTTTCAAAGTGCCGGAGCCGGAGGTCGGGCCGAGGCGGGGCAGTTTAAAGTCGTTTAGTAATGCAGTCAACGTTATGCGTTTGCCTTTTTCCTTTGATGCAAGGCAAATGCATTGGCATTTTGCAGTGAGACAAGAGATAAAATGCTAGACGACTAATGGCCTCCGCAGAAAAGGTGCTCAGCTCTTTGGGCTGCCAGCCGAAAGTTGATTTTGAAGTCGAGTCTAATTTTTGGGGTGGGGCGGGGGCGGGGGCGTGGTGGTGAAAACAGCAAAAGAGGAGGTCCGGATGAATGCTTGAATGCAAAAATTTGCAAACTTGTTCTGAAAGCAGTTTCATTAAAAAGAGTCCAAAAATAAAACTAATGGTCTTTAGAGTGAAAATTAATCGGTTCAGGTAAGAGAGAGAGAGAAAGAGCTTGATTTTGAAATGTCGTTGCATTATTCTAAAAGAACTTTAAACAGGTTTGATATGTTATTAAACGACTGACATTAGTAAAAATATAAATAAATAAGTTAATTGAGCTCTTTTACAGGCTTAGATACATCCGTTTTTCATGAATCGCTGAAAAGCATGCAACGATTATATGATTAGAAGATAACTAAACCTCAAATCAGTGCAAACAATGGGAATCTACATTCAAAAGTTGGTTGATCTAGCTCTTCTAGTCTCTAAGACCAAGGACCTTGCTAAATTAACTTGCCTGTTAGTGATGATCAAGAATAAGTTTATAAAATTTGTATACCATTACTCGAAGAGTGAAAAGGGTATACTAAAGTCGTGGAAATGTATGTAACAGGCTGAAGGCAGCATCTCCGACCCCATAAAGTATATATATTCTTGATCAGCTTCAATAGTCGAGTCGATCTCAGAAACTAGAAGAGCTAAAGCCACCAAATTATAAATGTAGACTAGTACTGTCTGCACGCAGATCAAAAAAAGTTGAATATTTCCTACATTTTGTAAGATATCGAGCTCAGATTTTGCAGTGTATTGTATATGGCCAATATCTAAAATCTCACAAGTACTTCATAAAGATCGGATAATAAATAGCAGAGTTAAAAAAACGTTGCATACTTATCTGAGCCGCCTGAGGTTATTAAACACTAATTGCCCTGAGTAACGTGTATTTCCAAGTTCTTTTTATATGATATTCTTGCAAATTCAGCTTCTTTTAAGGCGCGCATTTCCAACTGTCGCCACCATAATTACACACCCATAGCAAATCTGTTAAGAAAACGAAAAAGATGAGCAAACGAAACTAGCTTTTCCTGCCACTTAACTAAATGTTCGTTTGGGGAAAATGAACAAACTGCCTTAAGTGGCTTAAGTGTCTGCTAATGAATTAATGCTGAAAGACTTAACTTTGTGCAGCAAATATATTTTCCATAGTTCCTTTGCCATTGTGCTGCGGCATCTTAAAGTGCTAATAAAATGCGGCTGTCAAACATTTGCCACAATTGTTGTCAGCTTTGAGCTTATTCCAATGCCACACAGACTCCCATCGATCTGAGTCGACTTTAAACCGCCACAACAATTGCAGGCAGCTGCTGCCAGAAGTTGGAAATGCTTGGCTCAGCATAACACAGCGATTCGCATGTGTACATCAATATCTATACATACATAAGTATATAAATGGTTTTGCGGTATCTGCTGTCCCAGCTATAAAGTTCAATAGCGGGTTACCCACTCAACTCTCGCCCTCATCATCTGTCTACCCGCAGCCTGACATTATGAGCGATTTTTACACTTTTGTGATGATATTTTCTTTTCAAAGGACGGCAAGAGAAAATATTGCAATATTCAACCTACTTTTTTCTATGACCTTCCCAGTAAGCCAAACAACAAAGGGGGAGGACAATGTGGAAGGAAAATGAGGAAATAAACCAAGAGCAAACACGGATGTGTTGTTATTATGAAGGCTTTTAACCGGTGACCGGATTATGACAGCATTGGCTGACAATTATGGGAAGGAGGCGGGAAAGAGATACACTTTTTTTCGAAGTTCTGATACAGGGCATAAAAGTGTTATCTTTTTAAGTTAATAACATTAATACATGAACTAAGAACACTGTTAAAAAAAAACACGCATATCAAAAACAGTTAAGAAAGAAAGAAAGGTTGACCACCTCGACTATAATATACAATGTACCTCCATACAAAGCACAAAGGCGTACTCATACGGACGAACAGACTGAAATAGTTACTTCAACTCGGCTTTTAAATCAGAGAAAAGCTCAATTATCTTTGAAAACCTTCGAGAAATCAACCAAGCAAAAATCTCCAGCGATTTTGGAGTTACTTGAATAAAAATTGAGCGTAGTTTGTTAGTGTGCTTATAGTTTGAAAGCAACTGGACCAAATTGGATACTTCCTTCTGTGGGTTTACTTTAAGTTGCTACGCAAATGTTTTGGAATAAAGAAATGTCTGAGAATTCTTAGGGGAGGGTTTTATAGGCCCATATTTCGATTTTCAGTTCAAGACTTTCAATCATTCCTATTCGAGCCGATTTCCTTTTAATATCACAATACTCAACTGTTCGATGTACTGCGCTATTTCGCGTTGGAGCCTACGGAATTCGACCCATTTAAGCAAGATCCCTTTCTGGAATCATAACAAGTTATGAACTCTTAAATATCCTTACTTTGATATCTGCATATGGGGTTTTAGCGACCTGTTTTGGATTTAAGTCATAATGGTTATTAGCCGTCTCGTGGTCACTTTGTATAAACTGCACATAAGATGTGAAAATCGTAATGCAATTGGAAAATGGAATCAAATCTGAAACAAATCCGATTTACGATTAATGATTTGTGATTGCCGATTTTACCTGCTGAATACAATGATTGCCGATTGCCGATTGCGATTGGTAAATATGACAATCATGTTTGCTGAGATGGAATCATAAAAATCTATGATTGGTAAGACCGTTTATTGATTGCTCGTCAAACTGTTCTCCCTGAAAATAGACTGACAAACTGCAGAGACATTCAGCAGAGAATCATCAGCAATCGCAAATCGTAAATCAGTAATCGTACATCGGATTTATCTGCCCAATATATGCTAAGCAATCAAATGACCTGACCGCCTACTGCGCCACGTTTTGAACTGCAATCAAATTGAACATTGCTTTGGCTCTCGCATCTACCGGAATTGCTGCAACTCTTTTGGAAGGTGGAAAAGGAACACTTTCAGTAATGGGGTTTCCGTTTAACTTGATAATTAAAGAAAATCCAGTTTACAACAGTCCCGTGATTTCGAATATGTGGTTGGGAATCCATTCACACTCTTAATTGTTAGCACAAACGTGAAGTATCAGGAGTGGAGTACCTTCTTAGTTCTTTTCTTTTCTTTAGCTATCGCTAACAGATGACGGAAATCAATCCAAAAATCAAATTTCGGGTGGATTCGAGATTGTTTAGAATTGATTCTTTCTTGAAATCTGTTTTGGGCAAAGCGAAGTGGGCCGAAACAACTAAATGGTTAGATGGCAATGTTTTAGATGATGTGACAAGGTACAAGTCATAAAAGTCGATCGCAAGGCCTTGTAGATACCTTTTGGATGTGAAAATTTAAGTAAAATTCATCATTTCAGCTCCAATCTCTTTGATCTATATTAAAGTTTCGTCTGATATTTGATTTATACGTTTCTGAATGGCAATCCTTTTGGTATAAAGACCGGTTTGGTTCAGTGGTTCGCACTGTTTATGTACCTCTGGCTCGTGGTGTTCACAAAAGTACAAATTTTGATCTTTTATATTATGCCGCAAACTAAGTAAAATTCCTCCCTTAGGCGGCACAAAATGACAATATAAGAATATCCTCTTAGCTGTCATTTGAGTAGGAAAAGCGACCCAAATTCATTGAGTCAAGTTGAATTTGTGTTATTTTTGAGTGTGTACGTTTCGCCCATCAACTTATTGAACCCATCCACCATCCACCCATTCGGCGTATGACAAATAATAACAAAATATAAATGCTTCTATTTTATTGTTATGTGTCAGCAATGTGGTTGTTGGTGTTGATATCGCCTCGTCCGCTGCCTTTTCTTGCTGAGTCAAAAGCCACATAACCAACTGGCAATGACATTTGACACCGCACACACACACACACACATCGATAAGCGCGTGTTTACATTTACACTGGGGAACCACCGCACATGATAAAAACAAAAAAAACAAAAATGCTCACATAAAAAAGATAACAAGTTATGTTATTTTGTTGTTGCTGATTTGTTTGGTTTGTTGTCCTGTCCTTTGGGTGCTTCGTTGTTGTTTCATGTACGTTGATTTGTTAAACTTTTTAATTTATAATTTAATAAGCTGCATAAAACTTCATTTTGTCTCCCACTCACTACTCTTGCTGCAGCAAAGGATTTAGTCAAGAGGTCACCAATGCTTTTTCTTCCACACACACGCGCAGCTACGTAAACGCAAAGAGATGACTCCATAAACCCACATACACACGACAGGCACTAACGAGGTCAATTGTAAGTTATTTCCCCTCTCTAGTTGAGAAAAGAGAGCAGAAAAAAACAAAACAAAACGGAAAGTAGAATGAAGAGTAAGCTGAGGTCCAGACCAGGAAATAGCCGGCATGAATATCATTAATGGGTAAAGAGCGTTAAAGGTCGTTGTTCCTGCTCAGCTTCCTGCCGGTTGTAGTGGCTGTTGGAAAGCCGCTTAGCCAGTCAGAGAGGCAGAGTAGGATGCTCTCTAACTCATTATTATGAGATGGGGGGACATGTTCTAGCTGCTGCCTTGTGTAAGTTGATGAGAATATGTATTCTGCTCTGATTAACAGAAAACAATGCGATTGCATAAATAAAATATGGGGAAATGTGAATGTTGAAATGTTGTTTTTATTTTGAAATTATGAATTTAAGAACATGGAAAGGCAGTTAAGGGAGTGTATCAAGCCCTAGCCTTGGTCCAAATTTTGTATAAGAACTTTAGAAGTTTTCCTAGGACCTAAAAAGCTATCAAATTCTCACTTCAAACAACATTCCTAATCAAGCTAATAAAATATATTCCGAATTACAAGAAACTTCCCCTAGAACTCAATCAAATGACAAATGTTAAAGGCCAGAGTTTGCCCTCATTCGCATCAGCCATCCAAACCCTCTGCCTGCTTCAGCTGGTCCGCAGAAAATCCTTAGAAATGCCACAGAAGTGTTTACATAGCGTCAAAGTAAAATATTTTATCGACACGCACACCCAACAATCACCCAGCCACCATTCCATGTTTCCACCCTCTCGCCTCGTCTCGACTTGATTCGCATGTTAACAAATGCAATGGTTTGGGTTGGGGGGTGGTGTGTTTGGTTGGTGCGGAAAACCAAAAGGCGCAAAAAATTATAGCGCCATATCTTTTGATTTAACCTTTTGTGCGACAAAAGCTTTTAATATGCAAATGACTAAATGAGCGCCTTGAGGCGAAGGCGAAGCCGAAGCCGGTTGGTTCGGTCAATTGGTACATTTGCACATTTCATTAACGTTGCCTGGCTCCCACTCCAATTCTAACTAGCTGACGCAGCTGCCAAGGCGACAACAGCAAAAATTCCTAGCCTACACTTTGATGTTCTCGGGTGTGTGTGTGGGTGTGTTGAACACACTTATTTCTGCACATTTGCATATCATTATGTGTGTGTGTGCTTTTTTGGGACAAAAGGCACACTCGCATAGTTTCCTCAGACATTCTGGTTTGGTTCATATTGCCTAGATTTAAGATTATGAGCTGGCTGAGTTTTGTGGCTCACCGCCTCACTGCCATGGCTGCCACATAGTTATGTTAGTATGTAAATCTCCCTTCTAAAGCCAAGCAGGCAGGTGGCTTGCTTATTAAGTCGACTTAAAGTGGCTTTAAGACTACCCAGGGCTTGGCTGGCAACCGGAAAACGCAGATGATGACTTAAGTCTATTTGGAATTTAAGTATGAAAAGTTGCTTTATTGGATTCTACCAGTTGCAGCAATGAGATGTATAAATAGAATGAAATGAGATTGGATATACAAAATTCAGTTTTAAGGGATCAAATTGGATTAAGTAACTTTGGTATGCAGTAGAAAGTTGCAGAAATGTAAAAAGAAAACACGGCAGATGGGCAATTCTTATTTTTATACTCTGTACCGTAGGTACATAGAGTATTATAAGTTTGTGCAAAAGTATGTAACACCCAGAAGGAAGCATCTCCGACCCCATAAAGTATATATATTCTTGATCAGCATCAACAGCCGAGTCGATATAGCCATGTCCGTCTGTCCGTCCGTCCGTCTGTCCGTATGAACGCACAGATCTCAGAGATGGTAAGAGATAGAGGTTTGACATGTATGGGACATATGCTTCTTATGTCTGCAGGCAGATCAAGTTTATTTTCAATTTTGGCCACGCCCCCTCCCGCCCCCGCAATTTAGAAAAAACGTCATATCTCCCACAGTTTTGAAGATAGATGTCTTGTTCCTTCTGGACATATTTAGTTATTAGGATAACTTATCGATCCGCCAAAGAAATGAAGAAGATCGGATGAACGGTTTTCAAGTTATGATCAAAAGACAAAATTTCTTGGTACAGAGTATGTTATAGTCGGGCTTGACCGACTTTCTTTCTTGTTTTCCCTGGTTTTTTGTAAAGAACAATTATAATATGTTGTAGTATATGTAGTGGTATAATTGTGCAATATATGTATAAATAGCTTTAAGAGAAACTGTAAATAAGTACTTTTAGCAAACACTATGATCGATAGCTTTAAGAAACACTGTAATCGATAGTTTAGCATGTATATAAGCTTATCGGTAGGCCTAGCCGAAGCGAGGTATTCTGAGTTGACGCGCGTTGAATGAAGTCGTACCGCTGTAAAAAAAAGGCCTCAAATAAAGAGAAGCTAATCCAACTCTCATTAAAACCAGTCAAGTGCTGTCTATAGATATTTTAGATTAAAATACCTAAACTTAAACTCAAGTAAAACATACTTACTCGAAGTTATCAAAAGCTCAAGGAAGAATGGATTTCAGGTTTTTTTAAAGAGGTATCGCATTTCGTTATTTGTTATTTCTCTAAGTTCCCCAAAGATGGTCACTCTGGATTTTTCTACCCGTTACTCAAAGAGTAAAAAGGGTATTCTAAAGTCGTGCAAATTTATGTAACAGGCAAAAGAAAGCATCTTCGACCGCATAAAGTATATATATTCTTGATCAGCATCAATAGTCGAGTCGCTATAGCCATGTCCGTCTGTTCGAACCAAACTAAACCAATGGTTAAGGTTCTTAAATTTAAGGTTCAAGGTTTTTGTTGGAAGGTTTTGGTTCGAACCTTGGTTCAGCTTAAAATATTTATCTGTTTTGTGTTCCAAAAACTTAAAAACTACACAAGTCGTATGGAAATCGTGTGGTTTTTAGGTTGGAATCGGCTATGAGCAGACATGGGAATATTCAATATATAATTTGCTCTTAAATAATCTTCCAATTCGAAGTTTTCCTAGAAAAATATTACCAATGTAATGTTAGACTCTCGCATTTGAGAATTATTTTAAAAGCTTTAGATTCGAAGAGCATAAAGTTGAGAGGTTACTACGGTTTTCTAGATATTTTGTTTCACTTTTCTGTCCATTTTAGATGTCAGTCGCACTAAGCTCCTCCATATCAAATTTCTGTTGCTTATCATTTTTAGTGGACCGAACTAAAATGTTAGGTTCGGAACAGGTTCGGGCTCAGTTTTTATTTATAAAGAGGTTTGGTTCACTGTTTCGGGTTCGAGCTGGTTCTGTACAAAACCGGTTTGCAGCCCTGGCTTCAATACAATACTCTTTGATAAAACTACAAGAATCTATATATGGAGTCTTTTTCTTGCCAAGCTAAACCAAAATAAGAAAAAAGGTTGAATATTTGCATACAAGTAGTGACTTACTTAACTGAAGTTGTCACATTAAAAGGGACATATCTAATGAATCACAAACTCACTCATTTTCCACCTGCTCACTGTATCCCAAGTATAATTGAAGTTGAGAAAACTTACCTGTAAGAAAAAGAAGAAAGAAAAAGGTTGATTTATTAATTTTGCTATTAAAGTGAAAGGGCTGATCCTTTAAATAGAGAACTTATGAATAAAATGGAGAAAAAAGGTTTCTAGGTGTGGCCCACTGTGATGCAGAGGGTAGTGTGTGTACCTGCACCCTCGGAGGGCACATCAAATTCAAAAGTTTTCCTTTTTTACAGTTGTACACAAGCGGCCTCCTTCACCAACTAGTGACGACAGCTGTAAAGTAACCAGAAATGCTTTAAACTGTGGCACCCTAACTCTTGTGCGCAAAATTAAAAGCACACAAGCCTTCAGATTTGAGGCTTGGATCTTTGGGCTGTGTAAAGCCAAATGTTTGTCATTACCAGACGCAGGCGTATACGCTTTTGTTGGTACTGAGTATATTATAGTAGGGCTTGACCGACTTTCTTACTTGTTTAATTTGTTTGTGTTGGCCTTATGTTGCTTTCCCAGAAGGTTGCTTTTAGCTAATTCTTCTTATTTCTAAAAGGCTCTGTCTCAGTCATAAATACATAGAGAAAGCCATCAGCATTTCTTGCATTTCATAAAACAAAACTGAGCTGTGTTTCTAAATGGCGAACGCTGTAATTAAAAGTACTTAAATTGTGTCAAATGATAATTGAACTGAGGTCTAATACGATTGCGGGCAATATCTAGTTTGAATCGGAACATGCTACATACATATGTAGACAGTTTTATCTTAGACTTGTAAAAATTTGTCAACTACTTCTCAACCAGATACTGAGCTCAACAGCCAAAATCGATGGGGTGCCGCGGCAGACTTCAAGTTCCACAAGAAAAACAAACGAAAACACTTAAGACTTAACCATTTTTGACATATTTCATTGCGGAGTTTTATTTAAGCTTAAATCCCCTTCGATTAAAGGTGTACACCATCATTTGGTGAAATAACCCTCCACTTGCACTTGAATATTTCACATTTCCCCTCACCCCGCACAACCTTCAATGCCTCAACCACAATCAAAATCACCACCGATTTATGTTTGCATATCCCGCTGACTTACATAAGCCACATCACTTGCTGCTCCTTCGTGGCAGTGCTCCACGGGTGCGTTCAACTTTTAGGTATGCCAGCCAGCAGCCGGCTATAAATGTCATATTTTATCTGCTGCTGCTGCTACAACGTTGCCTGCCTCACTTGCTGGGGCTAAAAATAACCATTTCTATCGCTCGAAACTTTATTAAAAATTTATTTAATGTTGCTGTTGGAGTTTAAAATTTCAGGCGCTGGAAAGTAGGCAACGTTTTTTGGCGGTGGCTTAGATGAGAAAGGAAACGACCACTGACATTTGAATAGCTTGTCGGAGCTAAAGCGTGGGCTGGGCCAAAAGATCAAAGAGTCTCAAGCATCATCATCAGGTTAAGTGCCTGTTGACTATTTTGTCAAATATATTTGGAAATGATTATTTTTAGCACCATCTCCCTGGGCCCGTTTACGATTAAAGCCACGTATGTGACTCGTCGCATAAGTCTGCCGCAAAAACGACTTCATTAAATGTGTGTGGGCGTGTGTTTGCTATTAAACTATCCCACCTACTGCACCTCACAGCCGCCGACAAACGTGCGACCTAAAAATGCAAAAATCAATACCAAAAAAAAAACACTCAAAAAACATGCTACGTTTACAACTGCAACAAGAACAATAAAAAGTAACAACAACGTACAACAAATGTTCATTGTACACAGAATCGAAAAACACATAACTATTTTGCATAAAATAAGGGTTTTTGTTTTTTTGGGAAAGGCACGTATGTCCTTCCTTTTCATACTTATGTATGTCCTTTTTACTGCTCCTTTGTTTCGTCGCCCAGAGACAAAAGGTAAGTGGGCTAGTGAGAGTAAGCCTACTCATATGCAATGACCCACATTTATATATAGAATGGAAACTTTAAAGAAATAAAATAAAAGCCGAAAGGAATAGAGAAACGATGACGACAGACAACAAAATAAAAAGGATTCTCTTTTTAAAGCAAAGAATAACGAACAAAAACTGAGTTTCTCTGCTGAATATTCATGGAGTATTTTCGCATTTTTTTCCCCCCGTAATCTAGAAAGTTATGAATTATTAAATATGCATACAATTGTATGTCTCTCAGTCTGGGACTGCAACTGCAACTCACTTGCTCTCAGGTGCTTAGCACACATTTCTCTTTCTCTGTCTGTCATATTTTGTTGGTGTATGTCCCATGCAATGATGCGTAGCCAAGAGCTGTTGTGAAATTAGGTGACACCATTTTAGTTTTTCACACTTAGTTTTTGTAGTTGTGATGGCAAGGAAAAAAATTTTAAAATGCACTTTGTTGATGGCATTTGAAATGAGAATTGTTATGGCAAAATCATGCAACCAAGTAGAGGGTAGAACATTTGGTGTGCTGGTATGTTTTGTACACGAAATGGAACATTTATTCTGACGAGTTGGGAGTTGGAGATAGAAGAGGTAAACAATTTTTTGGTTATCAAAGAGAGAAATGAATTATGTTCGGGCAACGAAATTACACTTTTGTCACAGACAAAGAAGAATTTGTAATGAAATTGATAGCGTAGGAAGTCTCTGATATGTAAACTGAGAAGATGTTTAATTTAGCAGTATAGGGTTTGTCTCTAATCCATTATAGTAAAGTTACTAAATTTACGGAATCGTTTTGATATTTGTGTTGATATGTGTGTTTCAGACAATTCTAAAAATATTCATAATTAAGTTTGAACCAACTAACGGTAGCCTATTACATTCGAGCTGGCTTTAAATTCGTTGGAACAGTTCTAAGCCAAGAAATATATCTGTCAGCAGAACTTACCAACAAGTTAAAAGGTAATCAGAGATAAGGTTCCGCGCTCTCAAACCTAGAAGATCGTGGACATTTTCCGTCACTAATGCTCCGACTGCGGACAGCTGAAGCTTTAATTTAAGCCTAACAAGAGACTTCCGCCACCTCGGCCTAAGTCGCTTAACAGTAATATTGTTGATGCCAACTGAAAGGTGATCGTTCATTAATAGGGCTCTATAAGCCGTCTATTTTTGGGCGTAATTGGTGAGAGTTCAAACTCTAAAAGGGACAAAGTCACAAAAATATCTGGGCAAAGCACTGAATGGAATCTTGCACAGTAGAATATGACAATTAATATTGTCATTTAAATTTATTAAGAATCCATTGAGAGGATAGCATCAAGGGTCAAAATATGCAAGAGTTGGGAAGGGCAGTGGATGGATTCCAAATGATCGAGAGACTACATATGACTATACCATATGAATATACCATAATACAATGGAAGTATCTGCAGCTCGCGCTTTGCAAATATAACATTGAAGCATTTTAAGAAGTTAAAAGGCAACCAAATTAAGGCCACACTCAAGTACTTCACCATCTCTAACGTTTGCTAATGTTTTTTATGGATCAAACAAATTTTAAGCATGCAATAAATAATGTGAGTAGAGCGGGCAACTGATAGCGCTAATGATATGTTGCAATAGCAACAACCCCAATACCCCACCTTAAAGGAGTTCAGATGTTGGTACGTGGGGCGTTGAAAAGTTTCAATCCAATTGACGATGCAAGAATGAAAGCCAAGCTAGAAGACCTGATGTCAGACTTTTTTAAATGTTGTAGAGGATTTTGTGTAGATCACATCGACTTCATAAAGATTTTCAAATGAAGAAATTGCTCTTTGCCAGTCAGAGGGTATTTAATGCAGCTAGCTAAGAACATTGTGCAATTAGCGAATAAATAAATAAAAATAGTCTAAGAGAATCCTCTAAACCATTTTTGCACCGGTTTCAACTGGGATCCGAAAAAATATAAGACTTCATATTAACCAAACTTTAAATTCATAGTTTAAATTATTTTTCAACCGGTTCTCTAACTTGTGCAACCAGACCTTATCTGGTAAAATGTCTAAGGGCCGTTTTCTTATGTTGGCTTACTTCATCCTCATGAAAACCATGTACATTTCCTATCAACTTCTCGTTACTTTACAATTTGAGTTGTTAATAGTATTTTTATTTAATGATCTATTTTCAATAGGAAATAAAATAACTGATTTTGGTCATCTGCCAAGCTGCTGCAAGCGCTCCACGATCAGTTTGATATTTGTGCACTCCCTCCTTTGCCAGCTCTGAGTTCGACTTGCACTTAATTGAAAACAACTTGTGCCAGACTTTCTGTGTAATTTTTCGGCCAATTTGAACGAGGTTTCGTTCTTGCCGACTTTTTGTTCTCCAAAACCCTCCAAATACTGCCGATTTGACAGTGCCGTAGTTTCCCAAAATTGGTAAATTTATAATCAACCTACCTGAGACAATAGACTTTGACTTGAGCAAAAACCGGAATTTAAGAAAACGTCCTTAACTTTGAATTACAAACACACAGGACAAATTTTACGATCATTGCTTAATGGTTCTGAGATATGACTATAACCGATCATGGGCCGGTTGGAACTGGTTCGTAACCACATTCTAAATAGGAAAGTAACCAACTCCAAATAGTCAACCCTGACTCCAAATTGAAAGATAATCGCTTAGGAAATTTCTGAGTTTTTTCTCAAATTCGGAACCTTTCTTGAACTTACCGACTTACTCACCGTATTACAAGTTAATAGCTTAAATAATCTCTGAGATAATGTTCTGAAGCAAAATTTAAGCGGTTCAAACTGGTTCGGAATCAGTTTTAGCACGAGAATAAATCGAACTTTATATTATCAACACAAACAACGCTTTGTGGTCTTCAGACAAATATAAAAAATAATCAAGCATTCAAATAGATATAGAATATAGAAACTATCAAACATGCAAGGGCGTGCCCACTGCTGAAATAAATCATTTTCATGAATTTAAGTTTTTGGCTTAATCGATATACAATCTAGCCAATAAGTATCTAAGCGCACATTGTTATCGATGAATTTCAAAGATAAGCAATAGCCCAAGACTCTGACAACATCATTCTACAAGCAACCGATGCCAGGAGTCCCACTTCTTAACGATTTCACAAAGGATAACATTTTGATATTCTTTGAGTGTTTGGAATTACCAGCAATTTTGATTTATGGTACACACCATTGCAGAATAACTAGAAGTCTCTTTAGGCATGCACAATACATGATGGAACTCCTCTGCAGAAAACCCTTAAAATCGGTGGCAGCGCTGTTAGTTTTTAGAAAACTTTAGGGTACAAGAAAAAATATACAATGAATACCTTGCAGTTGTACGTTTCAGCACTGAATTTTCCAGGGATATGTCTCTGTTAAGTTCATGGCTGAAACTCATCTAAATGTTGCCACTAATTCAGTACCAGCCCTTCTATTTCAGGGCTGATTCAGGTCTGAGCCGAACTGAAGAGTATTGTAAAACCCACAAAATAAATAGAATATAGAATGATAAAAAAGGCAGTAATTTATGCAAGCGTCTACCCCTTCGGCTTGACTGCAGTTGCCACAGAGAAAGATGGCGCAATCAGACGGAGAGAGCTGCTGAAGAGTTTATGATAATTTCTACCTTTTTGTCTAGCCTTTTCAATTAGTCACATAAATTCCGCAACCAAAAAAGGGGTTCAACTATTTTGTGTGCGTTTGCTCAATTTCCCTTCATTATTATTCTAAAATTCCTCGAGCTCCCCGAGCAGCCTTCAAAATCCAATTAAACTTAAAAAGGCATTGCCTGGCCCTTTTGTGAACCCGGCTAGCTAGCTCGATGGTACGTGATATATGCGCAATTTAATTTTTAATTGCCCAAAAAACTTAGCAGCGTGTGTGTGTGTGTGTGTGTGCACACAGACACATGCCGTAAGTTAAATTTGGAAATTATCGCACTGCGCCAAATCTGGCCAAAAAACAGAATTCAAGGCAACTGCCAGACTCGCACGTATCTAACCTTGAACTCGGAGCAGCAGCGGCAGTGGCAGCCAAAAGACTCGCCCGTTGGCCTAGTGGAAGCAGGCAATGTCTTTGTGTCTTTAAGTTGCGCTTTACACTAATAAGCAAAAGTGTCTAACGTAGCGTAACTAAATGCGAAAGGCACACATTTCATTAACAAACACGCATCAGCAGAGAGCACAGCGGGGGGTAGGCGGCAGGGGTGTTGAAAGAGGCTCTGTTGGTTGACAGTTATGTGTGTTATATATGTGCATATATGTATGTATTTTTGTTTTTTTTTTGTTGTTTTTGTATTGCAAAAAGGGCTGGCACCCTCTTTGTGCCTTTTCTATTTTCGTATTACGTGTGTGTGTGAGTGTGTGCTCGGAGAGAGAGGGTGTGTTTGAAATTTCATAATATCTTTCATTTCATTCTTTGCTTTACTTTATTTTAAGCTCTTTGCTTGATTAGAAGGTGTTGGCATAAATGTCCTTTGTCTGTGCCAATGTGTCCCCCTCTCTCTCTGTCTCTCTGTGTGAGTATGTGTGTGTGCGATTGTTAGCTTCAATATTATTCCTGCTTTGGCTGTTTCTTCATGTGTAATTTACATTTACCAAGTGCTTTATGGCTGACAAAGGCGGCAAAAATTTAATAAAAGTTTTTGACTTTTTCTCTTTTGGGTAGCTTCTGGGGCGTGGTTATGTAAATGGCTGACTTGCCTGGGCCAAAGAATATTGAAGAATTTTGTTCGAAAACAAATTTTCTACCACTCGACCCGACCCAGCCTTCGGTGAGGCAACTTTTTGCCAACTCCTGTCGTCTCATTATGCCTGCCATTTAAAACAAATTCAATATACATTGTTTTTGCCTTGGTCAACACCTTTGAACTTTGTGTTTGCTCAAAAACTGTTTTGCATAAAATTGGAAAACAGCAGATTGCCCAGAGAACTATGCAGCCACAGCAACAACAACAACACCGAAGAAGCAACTGAAGAACAACAGTAAATATACATAGACACCCGCCCCCTAAAGCTGTGTGGCAAAGTTCAGGCTGGGGTCAGGTCAACAGATTTTTGTTACTTTATTATGAAACTCGACTTATTTGTTTGTCCTCGTTTGCTGTTGCATTTTAACCTTTATTGTATTTGAGAAGCTAAACACAAGTTTACAGTTTTCCCTCTTTCTGTTTCATCGATTGTTATCTCTACTCGGGATGCGTTCAAGTAAAAACTTCAACTCAAGTCAAGAGTCAAGACTCAAGGATGGGTGGCAAAAAGTAGTTTAAAATCGATAACATTCAATTTCGCCATATTTTTCCATCTAACCATATATCTTCCAGGCCAGACAGAATGTCTGTCGCTTAAACCAAATTGACCGAGTCAAGGCGAAAGACAGCCAAATGTCTAAACGTCTAAGCCACAGCAGTTGGCAACACCTGGCCACAGCAAATACACCTCTACCAAAAACAAACCCAAACCCCACTCTATATGCTGGCTGGTTTAGTTGGTAGTTTATTTAAATTAAACCTTTTTCCGCAACGGCTAGAGCTTCACTTTAGTTTTTTTTTTTCAATTAACTTTCTAGGCCAACCGCAGACAACAACAACAACAAGCAGCTGTTGATGATAATGATGATGACGGCGACGACGACGACGACGACGACGATGGCGACGACCAAGAAGAAGTCTAACAAATTGCAAAATCCCCTTCAAGCCACACACCTTGGGCAAACATCTTGGCCCTTGCAGGTGCACTCGTTGCGTATACTTAACGTAAAACCCTAAAACCACTAAAACCGCCAAGGGAAACAAGCAACGTGGCTGTCATCATCATCCACAGCAGTAAAACAGTGCTTGGTAGTGGGCCGGGGGACGGGGTACGGGGTAGAGAGTGTAAAAGCAGATTCTGGCCAACGTAGCATTTTATTTAAACTGCAGTTAATTTTCACTAAAACATTTTAATTGTATTTTTGTAATCTGTCCTTCACTAGTTTAGCATTGGGGCCCAAATAGAAACTCAAGCTGAAAGGCCCATCAGGACAGGAAAAGACCGCTTGGGCAGAAAATTAGGCAGAGGGGGAAGGCACAGTGGAGAGTGATAAACTCTCAAGAAATGAAGCCTCAAATAATCTGAAGAATTTAAGAAAGTATCTCCAAGAATAATCACTGAGAATCGGGCTATAAACATAACCCAAAATGCTAAGCAAAATCTCGTCCTTAAGCAGCTTAAGATAGATTAAGTTGATATAGATCATGCAAAATAATTTTTCCATTTAATTGGAAGGATCACAGAGGGATTAAACCCGCTCATGCATAAGTTTCCCTTAACTCAAAGTAAGAACAAGAAGTTCTCTCAACTTTCTGAGAATAATAGGACCGAGTTTGGGGATAGACTCCAGACAAGTACGACTCCAAATTTGTACTCTTATTTCTAAAATGAAACAGGGTTGTTGCTGCACTTCCTGTACGTACAAGCGATGTATTATCAGATTCAAAGGTATATGAATCCTCGATACGATCAATTGAGATTCCCCATAATATGAATTTTAAAATCTTGCACCATACACTCTCATTTTTATACTCTGTACCAAGGGTACACAAAGTATACTAAGCTTGTGCAAAGCTATGTAACATCCTGAAGTAAAGTATATACATTCTTAATCTGTATTAACAACCGAGTCGATATAGTAATGTTCGTCTGTCTGTCAGCCTGACTGTCCGTTTGAACGGTCATATCTGAGAGATGGTAAAAGATAGAAGAATGCTTATTATACTTGATGACGGATTAAGTCTATTTGAAGCTTTTGCCAAGCCCTCTTCCGTTCCATTAATTTGTAAAAATCGTCATGTCTCCCACAGTTTTATAGATAAAAGGTTTGTACCTCCTATAGTTATTTAGTAATCAAAATTATTTATCGATTTGCCAAGAGAACTGTAAAGATCGGAAGAGCTTTCGTCAAGTTATGAGCAAAAGAATGTTCACTTCAGCATAGCAGTAGCTGCGCTGCTTACAGCTGCAACAGCAAGCTCAAAATTTATAAAGAGCATACACTTTCGCTGGTACAGAGTATATTACATTATCGACTGTGTGTTTTAAGCCTAATAAGGTTAATATAATATGGTATAATATCATCGATTAGCTATCTAATGGTTCCGCGGTGATGGTGAATTCGTTGGTTCTTTAAAAGTCATTATATAACATTTAGAAATATTAAAAGAGAAATGATGCAGTCGACTCCAGGCACTCAGAGAGTAAAGATAGAAACTAAATCGTCAAATGAGCTAAAGGGTGATTTCTTAGCCAATTTCTTTTTGGCAACACTGTTTTTGGCATCTCAGCTGCTTTCGTGTCACATCTTACTGTCAAACATGTTCAGTTTGGTCTGTAACTTAGCCATGAATCGACTTACAAACAACAAAGCTTGCAGATTATTGAATTTTATTATCCAAACTCAAGCCACTTTTTTTTATCGAAAACTTGTGTTAAGCGACTAATTTCAGGCTGAACAAACAAAAATTGCCTTGTTTGGTACGAAGAGCAGCCAAAAGCATTGCATAACTGCCAAGGCATACCGAAAAATGCATTGTTTGATGTGAATTATAAGCAGGTGGCTTCATTGGAAAGTACTTTTTTTTATAGATGAAAGATTACTGTGAACGGAGAGCGGTACAGTTCGATGATTACAAACTTTTCTCGCCCAAAATGGAAGAGCTGGATTTGTCTGACATGTGGTTTTAACAAGACGGTGCCACAAGCCACACTACTTTAATCTAAACCGAAAGCTGCTAAAAATATCAACCTCTACGTTGCTCCAGGTGTACTAAATAATGGCAACTGAAAATGTTAGCAGTGTGCTATGCTGAATATTGTTGAAAAACAGTTTAAATAACCCTGGGGTTAGACGAAACATGAAACATTTTGTATACAGGAGATTAGAACTGACACCTTGGGACTGATCGACAAGGTAAGCTTTGACCCAGCTGAGAACATTGGATGTGAGACCTAATAAACATAATTTTTATTGAAGTGAATTATTGATATTTCAAACTCGTTGAATAACTTTATAAATGGAGAATTCATGATATAATACTCAGAGTTTTTACTCACTTAATTACACCCAAACACATAATATGTTTATACGCACCAAATTAATAGTGATTAATGCCCTTCAAAGTATGCAAACTTTATTTCCTTAAGTTATTTATTAAAATTAAGCTATTGCAAGTCTGTCATAGATATTCGACACTGCATATTCACTCAGATTGTTGGGTATTCAACAAAATGTTGAGCTAAATTAAATATAAAATAAATACTTGCCTAAAGTTATCATTTTCATTTAAGTTAGCATACTTTAAAGGGCTTTAAGCATGATATATTTTCTGTTTTCTGCAGTAGGAAAAAGCTATGATAACATTATAAGACTACTGTTTCACATTTTGTTGCCTTTATATCCTAGATATTTATTCCCTGCTGGCAAAACCAAAAACATTTTCAGGGTCATCATTATGGGTGAAAATCTGGTCCCACTGTGCTGGTTGTTGGGGGCGGGTCCAATGCCACCATTGCCGCAAGCCCCGTCTGCGTTACTTTTAGCCACTCTGTGGTCGCAATGGCCAAAGCCAAAGCTAGTCCCATTTTTAATGCAATAAAAGTCAACTTAAAATATGCAAATTACGGTAGTTTCAAAAATTTTCTGCACAGTGAGCGTCCGCGACGACTCCCAGCTTGAACCTTCTTCTTCGCCAGATAGCGAGTGTGAGAGACAGAGAGGAAATGCGACTAAGAATCTCCGGCAACACTTGCTGCAAAATGTCATTAACATTTCTCTGGGCCATGGACTTTTAATTGTGTCTGTGTCTGCCACAGGGTCGGGTTCAACTATGGGTCGCAGACATTAATGTATATTAGTGTCACAATAAATTAAAAGCATTTTACTGTTCATATTTGCCAGCACCAGCACCGGCACCAGCCGTTTTGCCTTGCACTTAAATCTAATTGCAACTGTGGAAATGACAACCAAATTACCCAGGTTTAGTATTTAGTAATCAAATACCTCCTCCTCAATGGAAACTCTTTAATTAGTCGTATCAGATAGCTTAAGCTGCAAGTGAAAAACAATATTTTTACTGGCTTTTGTTGTGTTTGTCTTTTCAACAATAAAGGCTAAGCTTCGCGAACTTCTCTTTGATAAGCTGCTTAGGGCCAAGGTGTCAAGTTTAAAAATCAATTACTTCAGAGTATTACAATGCCACCCAACAGAACCCACTCCTCGTGGCTCTGTTCGGGGTTGGTTCAAAGCCCAGAACAAGAGGAGACATACCTAAATGTGGAGTGGAATTGATAAAATTGCTCTTGAAATGCATAGAGAGAAGGCAGCATAAAATATCAAATTCATTTAAAAACAATATTCGACACTCGAAGGTTTAATAAAAGATGGGCTCATATTAAGTTGCAGCAGTTTTCGACCGGCTGGCACAAAGGTGTTGCAGTGTCACTGCTCTGCTCATGACAAGTCTTTCAAATGAGTTTCGAATATTAAAGGCTCGCATAATCACATTCATAAACTCAAATCATTTCAGCCTTGATTCGTTCCTGGGTGTACTTGAAGTGAGTTTGAAACAGTTCAGAACCAAAAAATTACGTTTTGTATTATGGAAATGAGAAAAACCGTTCGTGAATCAAGAATATTTTTTGCTTACTTGGGTGTACTTAAATTAAGTATGAATCCTTCTAGACCCAAAAAATTTAAGATTAATGTTATTGAAATGAGGAAAAACGTTCGTGAAACAAGAATATTTTGTACACACAATGAAATGAAATGAACTTAATACTTTAACGAGTCTGTTCCTCTAATTCCCAACTAGTTCTAACACTTTTGTTATGCAGTGATGGTAAATTTGTGAAGTACAGTTGTTCTAACTTATTTTTTGGTTAATTCATTGAAATTGGAAGTTTCCTGCCTTCTTTGGTTCAATAAAGAGGACTCGTTTTAGAACAAATTGCGAACAGATTTCGAACTATATGGGCTCGAACGAAGAATATTTATTCTTGCCTGAATGTTTTTGTGCTGAATTAAGAAATTACTGGTCGTTTAGAAAGCATGTCTTATACTTATTAGGAGGGCTAGACCATTACAAGCTAAAAGTATGCTCGAAAAGATGTTAAAATTATTTAAAATGTTCTTAATCTATGCCGAAATAGTCTAGAATAAAGTATTTTGTGTATTGAAATAAGTATTTTGTACTTTAATCGAGTATTTTCGAACTCATGGTACTATTGACACCGTTTTGTACTTAATGCAAATACAAAGTTCTTGCTGTTTTCTCTAAATGTAGGGCATTTCTGAATCATTCAAGGCTTCAATAATCTTGGGGATATAGATATAGTATAGTCAATCCGCGTTAGTTTCGTTTTTATTGAATTGAATTGAATTGAAGTTTGTGTGACTGTCTCACTGCTCCCAAACTTGATCTTTGGTAAGGGCGTTTGTATATTTCTTTGGTTAGCTTTCGAATTGTAAGGGCTTAAGCCAAGAACACTTTGTACTTGTTTGAAATACTCTTATTTTCTTCCTAGAATGTTTTTGAGTTGGCACTAGAAATTACTCAACTTTAAGAACGAATGTTTTGTACTTATTTTGAGAGATACTCGGGCTCGCCTTGAGACCATAAAAGCTAAAAGTATAATCAAAAAGATTCTAAAATAATTGAAAATATACTTAATATATCACGAAACAGTCTAAAATTTATTGAAAAAATCGTACGTGATATAAGAATTTGATACTTGAATCAAGTATTTTCGAACATACCTTACAATTGACAAGTCTTTTTAACTACTCTCGAATTCTCTACTGTGTGGCACTCTTTTGCAATTATTTCATTATATTGCCATCGCCTGTTTACCTTATAAAAGTTAACCTTCATTTCAGTTACAGTTCTAATTTCGACCGTATGCTTCTTTACCTAGACTTAGTTTAATGATACCCATTTCTAGTTTAACCCTTCATTAGTTTCTACCCCTCCATTCCACACAATCAGGCAAGCTCATGCACATGTGTGGTTCAATTAAACAGCCGTAAGTATAAATAAATGAAATTTCTTTTACTTGGCTAAGGCAATTTAAAAATACATAGTGACACGCCCATTACGTCTGGGGGCTATCATTTGTTGTACAATTTCTTGAACTTAAATAAAACTATAATAGAAAATTGAGTACCACGAACAGGAAATGTGGCGCAACCCTTTTGCTCCTGCTGATGATGATGATGATGATGATTCCGTGCCAGCGTGCTGTATAGTGGATATCGTGTTTTATAATTAATATTTATGGCCGGCAAACATACGAAAAAAATAAAACAAAGTTGGACACATATAAATCTACCCACAAGCCGAGTCAATGTACTTGACTTGGACGAATGAGTTCCGAGTTCTGTGAGTGAAAGGACTCCGCCTTCATATCGTGCACGACTGTGATTATGTAATAATTAACTGTACATTAACTATTTGTAACCATGAAATTCCACCAGGCGCGCTCCGCGAAAACAAAACATATCATAAAATATTTGTGTTTTGTTTTTGATGATAAAACACGACAACCGAAATACAAAACACAAACAAAGTAACATGAAAGTGTGGGTCGCACATTGGAATACTCTAATGAGTGGAGAGTTGAATTCAGTTTAAGAATTTTCTTTTACCTACCCTCTAGCCCAAATACCCCTGCCTCTTGAAAGAGTAATACAAATCATTCCAAGCAAATGTTTATATGTAATTTTAAGTGCAACTTTTAGGTGAAATTTAACACCACGTATTAAAACGCAAAGGAGTACCAGCAGCAGCAGCAGCAGCAGCAGCTGTTGAGGCAGTTCCAAGTCGTTTCGGACATTCGGCCACTCCACATTGCGTATACTTAATGGCAATTGAAATGTGTCCGTGTGTGTGTGTGTGCGTGAAAACTATAACAATAAATCTTATTTATGTGTTTTTGTGCGATTTTTATGAGTTTACTTTGGGGTGTGGAAATCTACCGAATTAAGCAAAATAGTTTAAATAAATGGCACAAGAAATTATGCTATAAAATTCAAATTCAAGCGGAAACGGAAATGCCAAATGCTCTGGTCACGCTTCGCATTCACAGGAGTCTGTTCTCTAATCTAATTTAAGCTACCATTAGTGTTTAACACAGAGGTTTTGTACCAGCCAGCCAGACCGCCCAACCCAAACCAACCCACCCCTGGCCTGGACAGCTTCATCAATCAAAGGCTATGCCAGCAAACAGTTTGCATGTGAGAGCCGGAGACGGAGAGGAGAGGACTTTGTGCGTGCCATCAAAACGCGCTCGCTGCGTAATTTAAGTTGTGAACTTGAGCAAAACACGCGCGGTACGTCTGTTCGTCTGCGTTTTATAACGCTTCGGAGCCGCCTCAAAATATGCTTCTTTTTTTTTTGTATGCATGTAGACCTATTCATTTGTGGCATGTGTTGGTAATGGACTGGGTGGCAAGTGGGCGTTGGGTTTGGCAAACTCTTTATGAGTTTCAAAGTTGAAGGCTTTATGGAAATGGTTATTAAGTAAACTTAGTGCATTAAAGAATGATTGTTGGAATGGAAAATGATGTGAAAGCTGTATGCATATGCGTTGAATGAAGTCATTCTCAGAGCCAAGTCAAAGCTGTGTTTATTAGCCTTTGAGCATGAATACATAACAACCTTAGAAACGGGTTTTTCTTAGACGAATCTTTTGTTAATGCCAGAAAACAATACACCACACAATTTCTACAATAGTTGACCGGCTGTTTCTGTTCCCAGAGCATAGCCATAAACTACAACCACAAATCAACAGCCAATTCATTCTGCGCAGTTGATTGAATAGATTCCTTGAGGCTACGGCTGTGTGCTAAGCTCTGCCTGGGGCCAGGTAACTTTTGACTAGAAAACACCTATCTCATGAGAGCGATTTGACAAAACTGGCAGGCCAAAAGCTACGACTATTTATTATGCCCCAGGACTCGCTCTCTCACACACACACACCCATACACACACTGCGTAAATCATTTCCACTTTATGCGCTCTCTAAGCCAGACAGTGTCAACAAACTGCAAAGACATTGAAAGCAAAGCTAAAAACGGCCAAGGAGGTGTTTGGGATAGGAGACAACGACAAGCATTATGGCGCATTAAATAGCAAGAGAGAGAGACAGAGACAAGAAGAGATTGAAAAAGAGTGCCAAAAAGTTTTGCCGTTTAGAAAAGTGTCAAGCATTTTATCACACGGAAACACAAGACAACAACAATAGCCATAATAAATCTTTAAGTCGGAGAGCGCAGAGAACGCTCCTTCCTGCTTTCCTTCCTTACTTCCTTGCTTCCTTGCTTTCTTCCCTGTAATGCATTGCAGCTAAGCAGGCGTCCAAAAGTATGCAACGAACAGTGAACAGCTGACTAACTGACTGCTTGACGTACTGACGAATGTCTCTCGTATTTTTACGGTCATTTTGGCAAGTTTGTTGTCAACGTGTTGAGTGCAGCAGTTGGCCACAAAAAAAATACATATATATAAAAAACATGCTCCTGGGGGCAACAACAGAATTGGAGCAAAGGGAGACCAACTTTTGCGGTTGACCAGCGGCAAAAAAATCGCTGTCTTGGCGATTGACGGGCGTTACGTCAAAACTGTTACCAAGTGTGGCAAGAGAAAAGTTAAAATGATTAACCCCAATGAGCCATGAAATATGGCCACTGGAAACACAGGCAATGCCCACTAGTGTTGGGTAAGTCTGCTACTTTTAGAGGGCAAAGTGAATCACTCACTTTTTTCACTTTTTAATTAGTTTTTTATAATTTATATTTGATTTAATTTTTTAATTTCCCACAGACAAAAAATTTCTAAAAATTTCTGCATTTTGTTTACCTAAAGTGGAAATACAAATTAGTTTGCTCTCAAACATTAGATAATTAGTTTTAGTCTAAGTTTGTGCTCTAATTTACTATCAAATATTTGTCTAGTGGCAAATTTTGTTTGCTTGTTTGCCAGATTGATTCCACAAACAAATTTGCAAGTATTAAAAACAACATTTCTAAACAATTTTACATTTTATTTGCCTAACATGGTAGCACAAATTAGTTTGCACTCAAACATTAAATAAGTAGCCTTTGTCTAAGTTTGTGCACTAACTAATCAAATGTTTTTCTAGTGGAAAATTTTATTTGCTTGTTTGCCAGCTTGCATTTGCAAACAAATTGCAAGTATTAGGAGCAAACTTTTATTTGGCTTACACTTTGCTTCAAGCAGGTAATATCAAAATTCCAAATAATTCAAAAAAATTAATGCCAATATTGTTTTCCATTAGCCGTCAACCTTTGGAGAGTCGGGAATTGATTACCTTTCAGTTGAAGGAAACTGATACAATGCCTTAAGAAACAGTGCAAGTTTCAGATATAAGTAGACTTGCTAGTGGAATTCTAAATAATTCACAAAACATACTGCAGCGACCGAACATAGTTTCCACTGGCCAAAATGCATAGCATGACCATTAATCGATCTGTTGCGGAGAAAATATTATTAATACATTCCTGATATCGGATTGTTGGCCTTCAAGGCTTTATATTCACTTGTCGAATATTTTGAAAAAGTTTCTTAAATGAGATATCAAACAAGTGTAATGACCTTAAACTATATTTTCACTTGTCTGATATCTCAGAAAAGATTCCCAAATGAGATATCATACAAGTGTTGTAGTCAATCTGGGAAACTCAAAAGTAGGAGAAGTAGGCTATCTTGCTTTTCTCTTATAAGTTTTCCGATGTCCAACTCATAGGTACTTTCATCCATCTCAAATGAGATCTCAACGAATAAGAAAGCAGCTTAATCACAACTCATTGAAGATTCGTAGCCCGAATTCTTCGTTTATGCAGTATGAAAGCCATGCAAGACAATGCGGTGCATCAGTCTTTTCTTTTGTTTTTGCTAGAGTGACCGTATAAAATCTTAAAAAATATGTCAAGGCCATTTCTGTTGTGTGTTTTTTCAACTTAAAAATATTGTTTGTTCAAGCAAAAGCATCCTCGACTTGTCGATTCAAAAGTTTGCGCAAAACGAATGTTTAATTAAATAAGCCCCTAACAGGGTAAACACCAGCGCAAATAGTTTGCGCAAAACTTTTTTAAGAGCAAATACTTACGCATGGGAAAACACTAAATTTGTTTTAAACAAACATTTACAGTTCAAGGCTAACTTTGTTTGCACAATGTGTGCAAATAGTTTGCATAGGCACAACATTTTGTGTTAATATTTTGTAGCAGCAAATATTAATTTGGATGTATCAAAAATAAACGGGTATGTCTCAGAAAACTCTAGAGAACTGAAACAACTTGCCTTTGTATATGAACAGTCTGCAAAATGCCAGGCACTAGATTGGACAACAAAAGTTAAGAGATTCGAAACCAACTAGTTTTCCTGTACTTGAATCTAGTAGCCGACATTATTTATGTTAATTTATACATAAAGTCTTTCCTGAACGATTATACGAAAATCTATTGAGATTACTGGGCCACCCCACAAGAAATTTTTTTGATTTTAAAATAAAGTTTCCCTCTAAGTACAAGAACAATTTTTGAGTTTAAGCAAATCTTGTTCTTGTGTTTTAGTTTTTTTGACTTGGTGAAAAACCAAAGCATTATTACATATTCTAGAAAGGTTTTTTTTAAATGTATGACATTATTTTATTCTCAAATTGAAGCGAAGTTTCTTATGGGCTGGAATTAAAAGCCCAATATAAAAGGTTCAGGGAGAGTCTAGGACATTTGTGTAAAGTTTATGCAAAGTCATGAAAGCTAACAAATATGAGCATTATTTGTAATCTTCTTAATAGTTTTTAGCTTTTAGGCTGACGCTGCCTAATAAACAAAGCTTAAAGCTTTAAAGTGCAAGCTTTAGGAGAAGTTTCACTTGATATCTCTTTAACAGGTTTTAGAATCTCGAAATCTCAATTTCTTCACTAAATAGCTGTTCGGTTTGAAATATTTGGAAACTTTTAAGCAAATCATGATTGAAATTTCTTAAACTATATATTAATATATAAAATAATATATTCTTAACAGGAAAAATGTCTACTTATATACAGCCTTGTTAAGGAATCACTTGCATAAAATCTCAATTCTATTTAAAGGCTGCTGCTAAAAATACAAAACGGTCTAATTACAATGGAATGCTAAACTTGTTTAAACTAATAAGCAACCTCAAAATGGCAAAGGCTGCTTGGCAACAGCGAAATATTAATGACATAGCCAACACAAGTGTGCGTCTTGCCATAGGAACAAATTCGCATTAAGTTAAATTTGCTTGTTAAATTTGAGCTAAAAAAAAAGAACCTCAATAATAAACCCTTTTCTGTCTACCTTCCATCAATTTCAGTCACCTCACCATTTCTAGGGGTAAGTCTTTAAAACTTGTGACAACCCTTACCTCAACCCATCCCATTTCAAGCCACTATAACCACAAATTAGGCATGTAAAGGAAGGGGCAATCAAATGGCACCCAAGCTTGAGTGACATACAAAGTGTGGGCGCTGGTGTCGATGAAACTTTTCACTGAATTTTTAATTACTTGAACGAAGAAATGACAGACAGATTGGCCAGGCAAGTTGGGCTACAACCACTTGAACACCTGCTGTGGCTTTAATTAATAAAGAATGAAGTGGGTAGGGAATTTTGGGATTTTTTTTTTTTATTTCAGATTTGTTTGTCAGCACAAAAACCAGTGACTGTCGTCGTGTCTCATGTCTGCTTGGCTGCATTTTGTGCTTTGTGCATAGAATTTGAGAATTTGCCGCGCAATTTTTGCAACAGTAAAATTCAAAGCATTTGGCCAGCTACAAGAAGAAGGGGAAAAAAAAACAAAAACAAAAGCCATCCAAAATTCCTAGCCCAAAGAGACCTTGAAGTACAGGTACAAAAGCCTTAGAACATGAAACAAGGAACATTTTTGCCATTGCAACTCTGCGCTGTGTGTGTGTGTGTGCAGAAGGATGCACGCTGAACAGTTTGCCATTGAAAATGAAAGTTTACATGGGCATAGAAATTGCGACTTATTGTTCGCCCCCCTCCTCCCCCACCAAAAATATACGTACTATTCTATAAAAATTCTAAGGCAAAAAAGGGTTTTCGGTTGGCTGCCACCGCCAGCAGAGCAGCAGCTGCTGTTGAATGTAGCATGAAAGTAAAGTTGCCTCTTGGCGGCTGCTGTCGCCTTTCTTGCATTTTTGTGACTTTCATTTGCCATAAATTACTTTATGTTATTATTATACAATACATACAAAATGAGAAGGAGAGGGAGACAGCAAAGGAGAAAGAGTGAGAAAGAGCGAGATGGCTTGGAGCAACTAGCAAAAGGCGAATATTACATTTATTGCCACTACAGCAAGCTTTTCTTCGCACAGACAATGACTTGAGCGACATAGAGAATGGGCAGTGAAAATGTAGTTAAAATTATACTTAAATTTGTGCCAGCAATTGTTGTAGGAAACGAAATATGAAAAATCATGCTCACAAATATGACAAACGTAGAGAAGCCTCCACTTGGCAGTATTTTAAAAGCTTTTATTGTCCTTAATGGGCATTTCCGTTGGGGGAAATAAAAAGACTTGAAACCTATTACACTAAGCCACAGCATATTGTTGAGTGTTTCAAAATTTTGGAATTAACAGACTAACAGATAGCTGGTATACCGAAACCTGACAGCCTACCAGTGATTCTTAACGCATCTTTACAGTAACTTAAAGATAATATATGAAGCTAATTAAGTTTTTTGCAATTTTTGCCACCTCCCGCCACCGCAATTTGGAAACCTTTCCCACAGTTCTATAAATTCAAGGTTTGTACCTTCTGGGCATATTTAGTAGTTAAAATTATTTATGGATCCGGCAAAGGATTGGTCTAGATGGGATGAACGGGAGTCGAGTTATGGGCAAAAGAATACTTACTGCAGCCCGTCAGTAGCAGCGTTGCTTTCAGTATTCATACTGAGCATACACTTTCGTTGGTACATAGTACATTACAGTCGGGATTGATCGACTTTCTTAATTATTCATTGATTTTGTTTAATTATAATGAATTTTTATTTAATGCTTGATACTACTTTTTACTTACTTATTAAATTCGTGAAAATTTTTTACACTTCCTTTTGTTCACATAATCACTTAAAAGAATTACTTAGCCTCCGGTTAAATCATATTATATAACAGGGGTGACCGCGTTCTATACGTTTTAGGCGCAGCCGTTGCCGCGAGCATAGGACTCACGCATAATAAACCATTCAATATTAGGTAGGTTTCTGTAGTTTTCTTGTCGTAATTATTGCTGTGGAATACTTTTCCTTATTTGTACTGGTGTCTACGCAGCCGTAGCTGGCACTGGGTACCTCAATTATACACTTTAAGGCTAGCCTGCTTAAAGTTTCTTTGCATACAAATAAATCTGCTGAAATTCTCTGTTAGTTTCTTTTAAAAAGTCTATTGCAATGGTACCTCTGCGAGGTCTTACAATGATATAAAAACCGTAGCTCACTGCAAAACGAACCGAAAAAGCCTTCACAGAAATGAATTAAACTTCGAAGGTCTAGGAATGTGAAAATCTAAGCAGCGTAAAATATCAAGCGAAAAAAACTAAACCGAACTAAAACTTCAATTAAGCTAGCTCGAAAACTACATAAGCAGTTGAACCGGCGGTTAAAAAACTGAGTGAACCATTTCCATTTACCCGGGAATTCTTGGATATCTCTAGAATAATACAAAATCTTTCAGCATTTCGGGTACCTAAGAACATTTAGGAAGACCCAAAAGATGTGAAAAAATTATGGAAACTATTAATAATCTGTACAATTTAAAAAAAATGTTCATATTTTGTCTAGCACCATTTCATTCATGATTTTTTTCGGAATTCTGTACAATTAAATAAAACAAATACTCTTATTTCGTCCAGTACCCATTTCATTTAAGATTTAGGATTCTGAAAGTCCAAAGAAATTGAAAAAATTATAGAAACTTTTAAGAATCTTGAACAAGTTCTTTGTTGTTATATTTGAATTGTATTTGAATAGAAATCTACCCAGCGCTTTAAAATATATTCAAGAACTTAGGCTTGATACTGTCTTAATTGCGTTACATCAACCATTTATACGATTGAATCAAAGAAACTGTCCGTTTACTACACGTTTATACACTAAAAGAATATCATGATTAATGCTCCTAAAAGTATGCCATTTTCATTTCCTTACATAATTCTCAATTTTAATAAGTAAATGAGAGTCAATTTTGCCTGTGTCATACATAATCCACTGTTTGCATTTACTAAGATTGACGGACTAATTGAAGGTATTCAAAATGAGTTAGTAGTCAGCCAACTATAAGACAATTATTTTCCTTAATTAGTAATATTATTAAGCATAGCATACTTTAAAGAGCATTTATAATGATAATTTAGTTATGTATAAACAGGGTAATAGATAGTTAAGTAAGTGTTTATTTTCTGTTGAATTAATTTAGGTGGCACTTAATTCCAGACACAGACATATTCATTCTCTGGCAAAAATAAAGCTATCTTGATTGTCCCAACACTCTTGAGATCTCAATTTTTGGTCAAACTTTGGATTTTCGTAACAGCTATTTTGGAAAACTGGTTGCAATGACTATGGGAAATAATTTTGGCTTTTACTTCGATTATTTCTCAAAGTACGAAATAAATTTGAAGTAAATAAACTAAAATAGGAAAGCTACTGCTAGTACTTTTATTTTCGACTACGAAATAGATTGCCTTAGAAAAGTACAATAAAGTGTTTTCCTTTTAAGGAAATTAAATCATAAAATACTACAAAATATCTAAATAATGTTGGGTTCTTTTAAATTAGGCAAGTATGCTTTAAGAGAGGTCAGAGGTATCCCTTGCATTGTAACATGGCTTTTAATATGTTTAGAATATTATACTTTAGCTTGAGGTATTTGCATTTTGCATGGTTTTTATAAAATCGTGCTAAGCTTATTGGCTCTTGGCCTGTCTTGAACTAGAGCGAGCCTAACATAATTAGAAAAAATCGGTGAAATTTATCAAAAGATGTTTTGTATCTTATAAACCATTTGATATATCTGTTATAAACTATTTAATTGTTTGTTTACTTAGTTTTAATGGTTTATTTTAGTTTCAACTTCTTCACCGCCCCAGCTCTATTGCACTAGAAAGCACTTGAATACCTTAACATTTCAATAGCAATCGTGGAAATACAATTTGAAGACTTTAAGCTAAATAACCTTTCATATTCACCAACTCATTCCTGTGGTACGTGTTTACTTTCGTTCCAGCATTCCCACCTACTGTTAAAAATTCCATAAGCAATGGCTTTTGTGCTAATGGACAGTTTAGCCGAAAGCCCAAGCCCCAAAGTAAAGTGCAACAGCAACAGCAGCGCAGAACGAGCAGAGCTTATACAGCCAGGCGAAATGAAATCATAAATGCCAGGACACGTGCCAGGACACCAGCAACGTGGCCCCCAAGTAGCAACTAGGTGTTAAAGTTATTTTCCCTTATACTTTTTTCTCGGTTTCTCTGTGTTTTTTGTTTTTTTTTTTTGGCTCTCGAGAGTCGCGAGTTTTCGGGCTGAATGCAAGTTAGTTAAATATTTAAATTTATTTATTGGACTTGGCTCGGACCTTCCAGCATTTAAAATAATCAGGAGAAAAAAAAACGGAAAAAATAGAGCGGAAAGAAAGGGCAAACTTACCGTGTGCATCTTTGCCGGCTGCTCCGCCGTTGCCACCGCCGCCGCCCAGACCCAGGCCGAGGCCTCCGCCGAGTCCTTCCATGCCACCGCCGGATGTGGAATGCAGGCGCGCTAATGTGAGCGGCATTAGCAGAGCCATTGCCAGCAGCATAGCCATAAAAATTTTCCACATTGTTAACGTGGCCATTTGACTTTTATTGCACTTCATTTTGATGCTGCTGCCGCTGCTGCTGCTGCCTGAAATATTTTTTATAATTTTTTTTCGCTTTGTTCGCCGCTTGTTGATTTTAATTTGATGTGACTTAAGTTGGATTTGGTTTGCAGATTTCGTCTGCAGTTTTTGCTCTATTTCTCCCTCTCTCTCTCTCTCTCGCCTTTTTAATGGAAGCACATTTCGATTTGCTTTTTTCCTTTCGTCTGGCAGCAGCTGCAAGCAGGAAAAAATGAAGAAGTCAAGAAAATTGGTTAGGTTGGAGTATTGAAAAGTTTTAGTTGGGTAAGGCTAGTTAAAAAGTTGAACAAGTTTTCGGTTAAGTCAAGTTTAAGCCGCAATTATCGAGTTGTAAGGCTCACCCACCCCAGCAGAAATACAGATGTTCGTTTTCACAGAAAGCGAAAAGTTTTTTTTTGTTTTTGTCACCTTGTTGGTAAAAGTAAGAGAAATACGGGGCGAAAACACTTTAAAAATGTGTCACCTTAAGTTGTTAGTTATTGGAAAATAGATCGACAAATATTGGTCAAAATGGTAGAACTTTTTCAAATGTTTTTGGTATGATAGCAAAATTTAAATGAATTCCCGAAAATTAACAACTTTCTGCTCGCATTTCTCTTGCTTAAGCCTTATCCCATTTTTCCCAACTGAAATCATTTGAATGCCTTCAATTCCTGTTTCTGTTTTCTTGGCTCAACATATTTTTTTTAGCTTTCCCTGATAAAGCAACAAACAAAAATTTACAATTTCCGTCCTCACCACCAACCCTTCTCCGTTCTTACCCCAACAGACGATAAAATATGCCGTGAGCCATGAGAGCAAACGAAAGGTACAACATGGAAAAAAAGGCATTCATATATCTTCTTCTTTTTTTTTTTGCTGTACAGAGAAATCTATAAACATTCTCAGACGCAAATAATAATGATTTGCAAATACAAGAAACGAAGATGACAACAAATTTAAAGGTGGCCACCTTTCCTCCTTCGCCTCCGCCTACAAAACAAAAAAGGAAAAGAAATGCTGACAAAGGAAAAGGTAGCGCTAATAAATAGACACAAAAGGTTGCCACAGAGATAGGACGTAGACCAAGGCAAATCAATGGGCGCATTTTGAAGTTTTTGCGTTGGCCTTTTCTTTCTTTTCGTTTTTTTTTTTTGTATTTTGGTTGCCCTCTTCCATTGTCATTTTGTCAACGTGTCCGCCGAGTGTCGTCATCTGGAATGGTTGGTTCAGCGGGGGTGGTGAGGGCGTCCTTAATAATGATAAGAATGTAAGACATGGCCCTGGAGATAAGCGGAGAGTGAGAGAGGTGCAAATGTGAGAGCCATAATAATGATGATGATGATAAAACTAATGGTCCGTCGGGCAATTATGAAAAAATTTGTTTAGGTTTATTTTTTTTGTCAACTTTATATTTTTTTATTTTAAACCGAATGAATAGCTGGGCGTTCAACTTCAACTACACTTGAGCAATTTGCGCACAGTCCAGTGCGCCCATTAACCCACACAAAACAAACAACAACAACAAAGAGCCAGGCAAAATCAACATGGCACACAGTGAGCGGAAACGGAAACGTTGGCCGCTCGACCGGCCAGCTGGACCGAACGTAGCGACCAAAAGACAAACATATCTCTGTGTATGTGGGTAAAGTGGGTGTGAAATGCATGTTAAACAAAATATATAGTTGGTTGGTGTAGTATGAAAATATTGTTTAGTTTGTATACTCTATAAAGAAAACAACAAATTAGATCTTAGAAATTTTCGTAAGAAAAGCAGCAAACTCGGCTGTGCCCTTGAATATGTGTGCTTGCTCTTGCCTGACTACGAATATAGAACTAGAGCAGATGCCTTAGTTTCTCGGGAAGCTTTAATACCAATTCCATGTCCAAAAAAACCTGCTGTTTAATGCCCAACCCGAACATCAATGTTTGAGAAGCCTTTTCTTGGTTAGTTCCTTCATAACTGGCGCCAATAGCTAGCGAAGGTGACCGGGTGCTAAAGTTTTTAAAGAAAATAATGTTCCTCTAGATGTCCCGAGGCGAGATCGAACACACTACCTCTTGCACAGCAGGCACACACTCTACCCGCCAGACCTGACCAAAGAGATAACATTAAATACTCCTTAAGTCGTCCAAGTCCAACTGTCCAAATGACCGTCAGTTCGAATGATTATCTGAATGATTTTTATTTAAGACTGGATATGTTTTTAATATTCTTTTAATCATCCAATGAGGGTGAAAACCATTCAAAAAATAAAAAACTGATCATAATTTGGATCATTTTTAGCACCATTGGATGATAAAAATTATATTAAAGACCTACCCAGTCCAAATGGATCTACTTTGGATGTTTTTATACTCTGTACCGAGTATTATAAGTTTGTGCAAAAGTATGTAACATCAAGAAGGAAGCATCTCCGACCCTATAAAGTATATATATTCTTGATCAGCATCAACAGCCGAGTCATGTCCGCCTGTCTGTCCGTATGAACGCACAGATCTCAGAGATGGTAAGAGATAGAGGATTGACATGTATGGGACATATGCTTCTTATGTCTGCAGGCAGATCAAGTTTATTTTCAATTTTGGCCACGCCCCCTCCCACACCCGCAATTTAGAAAAAACGTCATATCTCCCACAGTTTTGAAGATAGATGGCTTGTTCCTTTTGGACATATTTAGTTATTAGGATAACTTATCGATCCGCCAAAGGAATGAAGAAGATCGGATGAACGGTTTTCGAGTTATGACAAATTTTCTTGGTACAGAGGATGTTATAGTCGGGCTTGACCGACTCTCTTTCTTGTTTTTTCTATGTGGTTATTATTTTTATACTTTTGTTAATTCAAAACGTAAGTCTTCTCTTCCTTGGATAATAGAACTGCCGACTACAATATGAATATCGCTCTCTTTTGCTACACTTTAGCTGCATTTTTGCTCAGGCTCCGAGAGTCCTTTTCTACGTTCAGTACTGAAATTTTTGGTGCATATTCAGGCCTGAGCAGTAGGTATAACTGAATTTTATGCCTGAATTCAGGCATGTTGTAGTACTTCCCATGAAACTCACCCATGAGTTCAGCACTGACATCATGCCACAAATCAGCTAAGGTCATGATGTAGTAAGACATAGTAAGACAGGGCTGAAACTCATATAAAGGATGCTCTGAATTCAGTACCAGCCCTTGTTATTTCAGGGCTGATTCAGCTATGATTCAGGTCTGAGCCGAACTGAAGGCAAGTTTTTTAAAGAAAACAACTTATTCATTAAATGTCCCAAAGCGGGATCGAATCCCCGACCTCTGGCACAGCAAGCAACACAATCGGCAAATCCAAAACTATGCGAATCGAGCGTCGCTTCTCAATTACAGCATTTCTGTCGATCAGTAGTTTCCCCATCACAGTCCAGATTTATGAAAAAGCAATCAAACAATACTAACTTGCTTCAGTGTGCAAAGAGGGAAAGAAACGAGAACATTGCACTTACAATTTGCACAATCGATGTCTAAAAGGGGCGAAGAACAGGCTTTTTCACTTTCAATTTCAAAAATTATAACGATTGTGTTGTGAGTACAAACATGATTCGAACTCAACTGGGTAAAATATATGATTGAACTTGGTTTAGATTTTAAATGAGATCATTTAAGATCGGAACATGATTCAATATTATTTACAAGCGATGGCGATATGCTGCTCCACCCGCCCATATTCCTTAGAACAAAGAATTATTCGCCTTTTCGGCGACATGTTAGCTCGTTAGACCATCGCACTTTTTTGTAGATGCTCGTCTTAGTGGCCGTTTATACTTTTCTGTGCGGTGACTGGGTTTAGTTAAGTTGTGCTCATTTTAATAACATTCTGTTCTTATTCTTATCTCAGGAGCTGCAAATACAAAAGCTGAATTTGCTTGGCTTTTCTCCTCAACTACTTGACTTGAATTTTTTGCGAAATCGTTTGCAGAGAGTTAGCTAAAACTTGCTGCTTTTGTGCCTATTCGTGTATACTTTGGTGTACCCCAAGGAAGTCATATCACACCTTTGCTTTGAACTTAATTGTAAGAAATTTTCCAAGGAATTTATTCCTCGAATTGGTTTCGTTTGACCAAATGTTCGCCATTAGGTGAGGAAGAGGGGCTTGATTCAGATTTTTGTGTTTGATGTTTCGTAAGCAATGAATGAGAATATTTCTTCAGCAATTGCACAAACATCATTTGTCAAAAATAGTTATAGAGTGAACACGTGCCTTAATGAGATAAGAATTAATGCTTGAATTTATTGAATGTGACCAAAATGAGACACTCTTTTAGACACATACTGTGCTTAAGTATTTGTAGCATGACTTACTTTCGGCAAGATAAGTCAATCGTAGATTCTAGACTGAGGAAAAAAAAAGCTATCTATAACCAAAACTGTTATTTCCAAGTTTATGCGACAGATAACTCTGAGAAATCAACCCTAAATAAAACACATTAATTGACACATAGCAGCTATTAAGAAGATGAAACAGCAGCCCTTCGAATTCCATACAAAAAGAAATTCATATTAAAGCAATTACTCCAATAAAACCCTTACAAACATGATGATAGTGTTTTCATAGCCTGCCGCTCGACACAAATAGTAGACACAGCACACTCGTAACAAAATAAGTAGAAAATAAATGACGTAACATTATGATAGACACAATTTTATTGCTTGCAGTCGTCAGCGGCTGTCACAGTCGCTTTCCAGTAGCTGACGGACTGGCAGCTGACTATCCAAGTGTCCTGGCCTGTGGCAAGGATCTCTGCGCAGGCCAAATGCCAGTTTGCCCGCAGAACCCTCACCCCCCTCCTCATATGAGAGGAGCCACTCTAGACAATGTCTGTGGCTCCCGTCAATAGCTGCCTAGCATTTCCTGTGCCACATCCTCATCCTCTGCCACTCCTTCCACTGCAATTGTAGTTTATTATTCCCGCTAGTCCCATTCTTTTCTATTTGGTCTAAATAAATTTTTATCATGTGCAAAAAGTCTGTCTCGTTTTCTCTCGCTCTCAATGTGGGGCTAGTCCATCATTTCAGTTGGTCCGTCATTCATTCATTCATTCATTCGTTCACTTCACTCCCTTGGACTTAGTAGCCTGTTTCTTATGGTTTTTGTGGTTATTGAAGCGATCATTTGGAACATGCACAGCATTTTCATGTTTGTTATTTCTCTGAATTTGCTTTTATGCTGGAGCGCTGTCCTGGTAGCTTCTCTCGCTCTGCATTATTAATGGCCCAAACGTTTAATATGCGAATTTAAGAAAATTGCTTTCATAACATGACATTAATGGCGACGCGAATATATATACATACACACGCCCCTTCCCCGTCGATTGCACTGCATATCTGATTTTTAGTGTCGATGAGATTTATGCTGCCCGATACATAAGCGTGGCAGCTCCTTGCCTTGACACATGGACCAGGCTTAAGGCCGTGGCTGCTGCTGCCAAAATTTATGTCCTGTGCGAATATCTCGCTGTCTCCGCTCATACATATATTTATTGTTTATATGTACTTGCGGTCAGGCAAATGAAATGAAATCGTTTTTAATATGAATTGAACTGCGGACACTAACTAATGGAAGGGCGGTAAGGATGGCAGAGGGGACAGCCAGATGGCTTAACTTTATGGCCAAGTTATGGACAATTATTAGGCTTAGGAATGCATTGAGTAGAATATTTGTAATAAACATGAAGAGTATTCATTTGGATTTGACTCAAACTGTGCATTTTGGTAAGCGGCCCACTTAAGTATGCTATGTATTTTTTATTGTATCCATTCGCAGTTATTGTAAGGAGGGCGCGATCGACTATATATACTAAATATGGAACTTCCAGTGGAGTTTTTAGAGAAGAAGGTTGCTTGAAACTTAGTACGGAAAATAAAATTCGAGTACGTTACTAAGCTTAAAGCGAGACTCTAATACTCTGTTTACTCTTACTATCATCTTCCTTAAGCTCTAGGTGCCCAAATGGCCAAACGAAATGGCAGAATATTCATAGTTTTTAGCAGTAAAATTAAATCAATTTTAAACACAATAAGAAAAGAGAAAATGTTGGTGGGGATTTATGAAGTGACAAGTTTGAAATTCGATGAAGCAGCATTATGTTTCGGCAGCGGATTTTGCATAATTTTCAACAGATTTTCTTCTTAGAAAGCCAAAGTAAATGTGCACAAAACTAAATGTTATGCCGACTCCTTACGTTAATAAATTACCAAAAACTATGCATTAAATTTCAAGATGACTTAAATGATCATTTAATGAGCTAAATCTTCAGCAAAAAATACGCATATGCACAAGTCTACTGGGACTAAAATCGATTTGAAAATATACAAAATCCGCTGTCTAATTCTAATATACTATGTGTAAAGTGTGTGCTCAATATGTATTTTTCTGCTTTCAAATGCAGCGCTGGGGCAGCGAACTTTCTTATGTTCATAAGTCAACTAATGCTCATCCGAGATATACCAAACCTATGGCGGATTGATATCACGGGGAATGATACATGACCAATCTCGATGCATTCCGCCTAATTCAGGTCCTAGGAATACTTTTTTGAGTCAACATGTTGTTTATATTACCATTTTGTGTGTAAAAAGTTTTTTTTAGAAAATAATTTACATTTTTGAAGACAACGGCCATTGCAGCACAGATAGAAATTAATCATAAAATTCATAAAAATTCTGAAAATAGTTTAAAGTTTGAAGTACTAAAAACTTGAAAACGACTAGACCAAATTGGATACATTCTTCTAAGATCATCTTCCAAATTGGGACGCGTAGGCTTAGGCAAAAGAAAAGACAGAAAGAAAAAGAAGGTCGGAGATATCTTCATGATCTAGGTATTACCCTTGATCATAAGTTATCTTTTAGAATTCACATTGAACTTTCTGTGAATAAAGCCATGGCTTTGCTAGGTTTTATTAAACGCTGGTCTAAAGAGTTTAATGATCCCTACACGACTAAGCTGTTATATATGTACATCCTTAGTGAGACCTATCTTGGAGTTTGGGTGGTGTATTTGGAACCCCCAATCATTAACCCTCTGTAAGCGCATTGAATGCGTCCAGAAGCAGTTCCTTTTGTTTGCCCTTCGCAACTTGAGTTGGCTACCCCCTTATTTATCCAGACTAAAGCTTTTAGATTTACCGACTCTTGAACATAGACGCTCTATGTTGGGTATAATGTTTCTGCACAAACTTATTAAGGGTAACATCGACGCAGAGTACCTGCTTGGGTGTGTGAACTTTAATGTCCCATCAAGACAAACACGGAACTTTATACCTTTGAGGCTTCCTTTGGCTTCTTCATTAGATGCCTCCAATTGTCCTACACTCTGTGTAGGGAATATAATAAGATCTATCCTCTTCTCAGTGGTAACATTTTTGATGAAGGCCTTAGGTCTTTTATTCTTTACAATCTGGCCCTTACATAGCTTTCAATACTCTTTCTTTTTTTTAACTTCCTTCTGATCACCAATGCTGCGAGCAGGGGCGTGGCTGGTCATTACGACAAATAAAGAACCCCCAACGGATCAGAAGGATTTCAATTTAATCTTTGTTTTCCTTTTTTTCCATTTTAAGTTATATTATATTGTAACTGTGTCCAGTAAACGTTGTTGCAATTAAAATAAAATAATAATAATAAACGAAGATTACAATGAGTAAGTACAATTGAGAAGAAAAGTTTCGTGGTTGACAAGGTACTAAAGCAACGACTAATGTTTTCGGTAAAAGCTGGTTTCTTAAAAGCACGAAAACTATTTCTAATGACGAACTTTACATAAATATCAAAAAAGAAAGTCGATGAAGCCCGTCGGTCATACTCTTTGTACCAACGAAAGATTATGCAGTTGTAGCTGCAACCAGCGCAGCCAATGTGCTGCTGCTGCAGTAAAAATTCTTTTGCTCATAGCTCGACTACTGCCCATTTGATCAAATCGAAACGAGCAAACGAATCTCCATCTAGAAAACTGTGGGAGATTTCATTTTCCGTACAGGATAAGCTTCTATCTTTTACCATTTCTGAGATCTAAGGACTATCACTTTTGTTTCTACTCTCCTCGCTCTCTTTCCTTTCTAAAAGTTAGGAAATGTTAGTTTTTTAAAATTTATTTAGAGTTTTGCCAGATTTCTGAGCCTTTTCAAACTGTGCATGAAAATATTGACAAATTTCTCTGAGCATATGTGGCACCAGTCAACTACCAGGCACTACCTCTGGCAGGTGTTTACACATGTATGGCACCAACGGCACCTATAATTATGGCAAGCTGTCTGTCTGAACGAGCCCTTTATGGTACATTAATTTCTATTAATTACTACAAAAACTAAAAACAAATGAATAGAAAATTAAAATAAGATTCGATTATTACAAAAAAAAACTTAAACAAAAGATTTCAAAACATTGATTACCTTTAAGAATGGTAAGAAGCAAGTAACTTAGAAAAATTTATGTAGTTTAATGTCCATCCGTCCATCCATAAGGAGCTGGCTCAACTTTCTAAGCTGGCTTCGGTAATGCTCATATTTTCATATCACATGTATACAAAAAAGAAGTTCTCTGAGGGGTTAATAGTTTCAATTTGCTTTATGAAAGCCAAATATGGTCAATTTTGTTGCCTGTCAACATCTTAATTTCAACATTGACACCAGAAATTGTCAGTCTTTTAAGCTGCCTGAATGATGCATAGAGAAAATGTCCTAGTCTTTGCTCTATGAAATAACCATTTCTGAAACTTAAAGCCAACGCATTAAAGAGGTAGATTTAATACCTAGTTCTTGCCACTCCCTTGGACAAGGCCATAAACTTTAAATCGCACCTTTCTCGTTGCCATTCAATTAAAAGTAATGGCCACAATTAATGTCGGCCACTCAATGTTGTTCGCTTAATTTTCACCTCGAACTGAAACCATTAAGTAATATGCCTTAAATAAATTTTGGCTGGTTCAAAAAATTGAATGAATTTTGTGGCACGGACCAGCTTAACCCTCAGAACTCGTGTCTCGCATTAAACGTGATGGGTGGTGGTGGGTCTAGAAATGGACAGGTTCTTCCCACTTACAGTTACCGTTGCCGTTACTGTTACATTTGCCTTTACTACTCGCTCACTACACCACGCCGGTCCTTTGGCCCGCCGCAGTCCCTTTTGCATTTATATTGTATATTCAATGATGAGTATGTTATTTTACCGAAATGAAACATTATTTTGCGCAATATTTTCGCCTTTTACGATGCGTCCTGGCTGGTCTCCTCCTGGGCCTTTGCCTTACATACTTAAGCATACATACAAACATTTATCCTGCGGTCTCCTTCGTCTACGTTTCAGCTTTTCTTTTGGGGCGGCAAAGAAAAAAAAATGAAACTCATCTCTTCTTTTGGCTTATCTGCAAGTTTGATGGATTTTTATCCCTTTTGGCCGCTCATTTTTTGGGCCTTACTTTTATTATACGCTCGCCCCTGTTGGTTTTCTGTTTGTGTTTGTGTGTTTTTGCTGTGTATTTGCTTCCTGTTTTGCTGCAGTTTTATTATGCCACCAGACACACGCATTTTCTTTATTGTATTTCCTTTTCCTCCACTTGCCATTTATTTATACTTTTTCGTTTTCTGCTGCTTTTTGTCGGCGAATTTATAAATATAAATGAGTTTTGCTCGATGAAGGTTGAATTGAAATTTACTTCGTTAGGCAGGCGACCTGGTGAAAAGTTCTGCCGGAAGAAGAACCTATACCCATACGGTGTGGCGGCAGTTTCATTTTAATTTTGATAAGCAACTGCGGGGTGTGAAAAGTTGTTTCTGGCCTCGTTTGCCTTTTGTTTGGGTTTATCATTTGTCAAAGAAATTTCATTCTCGAATTGAATATTTGCATAAGTTTATTGAAAAGCGGAAAATGGGGCATCTGTTTGATTTGCTGTATTTGATATTGAAGGGATTCCGTTTGCCGTACTTGGAGCTCTGAGCGCTCGGTTAAGGCGAATGATTTGTGTGTGTGTGTGAAAAGAAAATAAATTAGCAAATTGAAAATGCTAAAAGAATTGGATTTCGGTAACAGTTTGTTGAGCATTTCGATAATGCAGGGAGGGAAATTGAATTTGTTTCAAACCAGTTTTTATATAAGGCAGATTTCCATATAAATACTTGACTTTCGTCTTAATTGCTTAGACTCTCCTTCAATATAAGGCACATCTTATCAATCACCTTGAGTTTTTCTTAGAAATTCAAACGCTTTTCTTTGCTTCAGACATAAAAAGGAAAGCCCACACAAAACAAAAGGCGAAAATGATTTGAAATCATCAGAATTGAAATCGCAATCCCTTAACCAAAACAACAGCAACAACTCGCTGACGACTTCAGACTTGGCAGGTTGTTGTTTGGTTTTATTTTTTTTTTTGCCATTTCATTCTGTTTCAGTTATTGTTCAGATCGATTACCGTTACAAGTGCCAGATACTTGAGCGTAAAGGTACAGAAACGCACGTGTCTACATGTTGCTGTTGTTGTTGTTGTTTGGCTTGTCTGTCATTAGGAAGATTGATTTCAAAAGCGTGGAAATTTGTTTTTTTTTGCTTTCTTCTTATGCCATTGTTGTGCTGTGTGAACCACACGCAAGGGAGGACCCCCATGTTTATTTGTGGGTTTTGCTTCTGGTGTTTTGTCAGGCAAATCACATTTTGATGATAATTTTCATGCGGGTTTTTTGTTCGAAAATTTTGTTGGCCAGGTACAAATACAAATTTAATGCGGTTTATCTTAATAAAGCAAATATACATACTATTTATACCACATCAAGTTTTTCTATTTACTTTAACTGATTGCCTGTGAAGCTGTCTCTGGTTGTGAGCATCTAATTGAAAGACTTTTGCCCTTTGAATCGCGGGATTTGTTTGAAAAATTATCAGAATTGAGGAAATCAGCGTTAAGCTGGTATGGGCTATTGGTAATTGATCTAACCACACTCACACAATTTTTAAACAAGTTTTTGGATATTCGACAAAAAAAACATGAATTTTTCTTAATTTAAAGAAAAACTTTCTGTTTTAAGCCATTTTTTTTTATTTAAAAAAACTTATTTTTAAAAATTTATTGTTTAATTTTTAATTCGGCGCTTTTTGCTTAAATTTAAAGTAATATGTTTGGATGTTTTTCTTAAAGCTTTCTTCAATTTGGGTCTATATACCCTTTGAACTAAGAATAGAAATAAATTGCACGGTGTCTTAAAATAGAGCAACTACCATTAAGGTAAGTAAAACACAATGTACGATATTTTTTTTATATTTAGAAAAACACTTTTCAAATTCGGCCAAACAAATTTCAAAATGTTAATCTACAATGT
>JAWNNO010001807.1:0-18962 GCA_035044985.1 Lordiphosa fenestrarum
AAAAAGGTTCTATGCACGCGTAATTTTATTTTAAGTGAGTAGAAATAGCAAAATGCGGCTTTCGGGTCGTAACATTAAATTTGGTTGGTTGTATAAGATATGAGGAAATGCTATACTCGACCTTATCGATTTTTTTACTCTATACCAAAGGTATACACAGTATAATAAGTTTGTGCAAAAGTTTGTGACAGTCAGAAAAAAGCATTTTCGACCCCATGAAGTATATATATGTTCTTGATCAGCATCAACAGCCGAATCGATATAGCCATGTCTGTCAGTATATTTGTCCGTCCGTCAATCTGTCCGTATGATCGCACAGATCTCAGAGATGGTAAGAGATAGAGGTTTGACTTGTATGCAACAAAAACATCTTATACTTGCAAGCAGATCAGGTTTATCAAAACAATTTATCTCTTTATCAAACATTTATGATGGGCAGCACTGGCTGGTACAGCTGTGGACAGCACCAAACACATTTTATGTATTTAATGAAAACGATGGAAGGTACAGAGTATGCTATGGTCGGGATTGACCGATTTTCTTACTTGCTTGACCAATTTTCGATGAAACTTTCTACCGTTTATTTGGTCCGATTTCACAATGTCCTGTTAAACCAGCGGACCTGCGCTTAGCCAAATTTGAATGTCTCAAGCTTAGTTTGGCAATAACTAGTCTAGACATGGATCCGCAGTTTAATCAGATCAAAATTTATTCTCTAGTTCGATCCCAATAGAATTATCGATATTTTCGTCGATTGACAAAAGGCTCACACTTATTTTGAATGAAAAGAAGTTGATGAATATATCAGGTTTTTCGACATATTCGACAAGCCAATCAAGAATCAGAAATCCAAGTCATTCTCTCAAAGTAACAGTTGCGTTTCTATATTTTCTGGACTTAGATTGTTAATGTCATGCATCGATGTCAGAGATTTTTGTGAAGTCGGCGTTTTTTTGGCAAGCCGTGCAGCTGGCTCTTTGAATTGATCTCGAAGGCTATGTCAAGTCTCGAACTTCTGTTTTTACTATATCTTATCACTTATTACTAGACAGCATATTTTTGATATTTTTAACACATTTTCATCCTTATAAGCCAAAGTACCGTAATAAATTATCAAAAAATGAGTATTCAATTTCAAGATGACTCAAATTATTATTAAATGAGTTAAAATCGGTTCTTATCACTCAAATAAGTTTTGACTCAACAAGATCCTCAAGCAAGTGTTCCTAGCCGCAGAAAAGTTTTTTCCTCATGGTCTTTTTCAACTCTCAAACTGATTCATCATCGATCGACTCGCCGAGTATAAAACTATAAGATACTATGTTACCGAAGCTAAATGCAAATAGGGGCGGCGGAGTGGTGCTGATCCTGCTTTCGCATCAATTTGGTAAAAAGTACAGGAAAATCTTAACCCTTGCACTGCCGTCAGCTTTAGTGCTTTTAGCTGCAGCTGTGAAAAAGCATTCGCCACTTTATTTTTTTGGGTCTGTAAGCTGCAGCTAATCGCTCAATCTACAACCGAAACTTGTTACACGCAAGCCCCAGGCAAAATACCTGCACACCTGCCGCCCAACTGATTGTGAGACCGTGAGACTTTTACTGTCAGAAGATTAATTACTTTTTAATGCTTCAATTTATTCCATTCTAATGCCTTTTCCATATTCTACTTCGATTCTATTTTCAGAAACCTGAAAAGGGTCGCATGCGTGTCCATCATATCAACAATCTGAACAAAGTGCTTCAGGTGATCCAACAGCATGGCGTCAAGTTGGTCAACATTTCCAGTGATGATATAGTGGGTGGAAATGCCAAGCTAACCCTGGGCCTCATCTGGCTAATAGCCTTAGAGTTCAATGGTCAGCATCTAGTCAAGAGTCATTCGAGCAATGGGGTTGAGAAATCCCTACTGGCCTGGGCCAGACAGTATACCGAGCCGCATGGCCTGGCTCTAAGCGACTTCTCCAGCTCCTGGGCAGATGGACGAGCATTTCTCATGATACTCGCTGCCCACCTAGAGGAATTGGACCTGGAGACAGCTTTGCAGCAGCATGCGCTACAGCGGCTGCATTTATCCTTTGATTTGGCTCACACAAATTTCAAAATAGAGAAACTGCTGGATGCTGAAGATGTGCACACACATAAACCGGATAACAAGTCCATACAGATGTATGTGATGTGCCTATACCATGCCATGGAGTCCATGAGGGCACAGGAGAGAACAACGGTACCCTGTACAAGTATCACCGATCTGGATGAAGTGCCATTGGACAGTGGCGACCGTGCCAGCCTAGAGCTGTATACCTCGGATAGTGCTGGCAGTATGGAACATTCGGCGCTGCGTCCCCTGAGCACAGCAACCAATGCCAGTGTAGAGATCAGTGGATATCAGACGGCCTTAGAAGCGGTGCTTACTTTACTACTGGAAGATGAGCAGCTACTGTCTCAGGATGTACCCGAACCGCAGGACTTTCACAAGGCCAAACTACAATTCCATGAGAATGAGAGATTTATGCTTAAACTAACCGAGCACCAGGAGTATGTGGGTGAAGCCCTCGAAGAGGGTAGCAATCTGATTAATGAATCACAAAAAGCCGGTGCAGGCCTGAGTGCCGATGATCAGAACGAGGTGAGGCAACAAATGGTGCTGTTGAACGAACGCTGGGAAACGCTGAGATTGCGTGCGCTGGATGTGCAGGCCAAGATACTTATGCGTTTGGCTGAGTTTCAGAAACAAAAGCTAGAACACCTGCGGCAGTTTCTCACCAATGTGGAGGATCGCATTTCGCACATGAGCGACATAGGACCGACTCTGGCGGAGGCGGAACAACAGTTGATAGAAGCGCGACGCCTGAAGGCGGATTTGAGTGAACAGCAGGAACTGGTGGACAGCCTGAGCAGCATGGTGGTGATAGTTAATGACACTTCAGGGAACTTCAATGATCTGGAAGATCGTTTGAGTGCTTTGGGCGAGCGCTGGTCACATGTGGTCAAGTGGAGCGACTTGCGGACGGAGAAATTGCAACAGTATAAGTGTATATCACGATGGTTAGATGCCAGAGAGCAGGATTTGAAGCGCATGGAGAGCAAGGATGTTACCGATGTGGGTGGCATTACTCAACGCATTAATGAGCTGAACTATTGCGCCAAGGACCTGCTGGAACTACAGAGATATCTCATAGATCTACGCCAAATGGTGGCGGCTACTCTGCAAGATGGCGATGACAAGGGCGAACGCGTGTTAATGCAACTAGAAAGCTACGAGGATCGCTTGGACGCACTGAAGCAAATAGTGGAGGTGCAAACTTGTCGCATTGAAACCAAGGGCTTTAATTTTGGACGTGACCGCGCCAGCTATGATGACAGTCGGGTGGTAAAGCCGGAAAATTGGTTGGACTATCAGCTGATCATTCGGTTTGGCGACGAGGAAGATGAAGAGCTGGAGGAAGAGCCCGTACATGCTCTGGCTAGTAAAAAGCGCAAGCTAAGAAACGCAGATAATTTCTATGCCCTGGAAACGCACATAATGGATCACTTTGCCTATGTCCAGGAGGTGGAACATAAACTACAGCAATTGCAGCGTCAAAGTCTGCGTCAACAGTGCGAAGTTTTGAAAGAGCTTCAGACGGACTGCACTCGTCGCAGTGGTAGCATCTCGGAATTGAAGAAACTGTATGAGGTATGCGAACTGGAGGATCCCCAACGCAATCTCATTCTGGAAGCCACTCATATCCAGCAATTGGAACAGAGATATGCGAATCTGGGTCAAAGATTAAGTAGTCAACAGAGCGAGAGTAATACCCAAATGGCCAAAGAGCGTTACTACAACAGCCTGACGGGCTTCAAACTGGTCTTGGCCGACTCCAGGGATTGGTACAAGCAACATGCTGGCACCGCCAGTTGTGCAGAACTGGAGCAGCGTCTAAGTCACATGGAATCACTGTCGGCGGAGATAGCTGAGGCTCGCACAGCCACCGAAGAGTTGGATAGTGATCTCTTGGAATGGAAGCAGGACTTTGGTTTGTTCTTCGATAGTTGGCATGACATGAAACAGGCGCTGCAGGCCTTAATCCTACAGCGTGGAGGTGAGCATTTTGGCCCTCAAGTTGTGCAACTGGAGCAATTTGTGGAAAAAGTGGCCAAACAAAAGGTACGTGTCTCCAGTTTGGAAACCATGCAGCAACAGCAACAGCTTCTCAATCAGTTGGTAGACGATCTGGAGACCCTCAAGCCCACCTATCAACGGCTGCCCGCCCACCTGTTAAGCGAAGAGCTGCAAGCCGCCTGGCAGCGCTTACCAGAACAGCTGAGCGAACGCGTTATCAAGCAAACCACCGCCATTGAGAACCTCAATCACTTCACCGCCGAATACAACTCCATTATCTCTATACTGAGAAATATTGCGGATAAGAAATCCTCCAGCGGTAGTACCCAAGATTTGCGCAAACTGGAGATCGATGTCATAAGCGCACGAAATTTTAGTGAGATCCTTATCAAAGAGGCCGAGGCCACGCAAAAGGAATCGCTGCAGGGTCAGATACGCATGCTTAACTCACTGTACGATCAGGTCGAGCAACATCATCACGAGCAGCGGCAACAACAGAGCGCCCTTCAGGCGCAAATTGAGGTTGTACAACAACGCTTGAAGCTCACCGAACATTGGCTGAGCGACTTAGAGAAGAATACACCTAAATCCGGCGTCAAGGATATACCCAATTCCAACGAGCTCTTTCACAGCAAGTCCAAATTTCAGACCCTCAAGGAAACCTGCGAGAGGGAAACTACTCAATTTCGGGAGCTCAATGAGCTGGGCAGTGAGCTCTTACTGCAAATGGACGAGCTGCAGAATAAAGAACAAGATTCGAAGTACGGCTCACTGGCCAAGCAGTTTACACGCCTCAATGCACGCTGGACCGAGGTGACCGAAAGGGTCTACGCCAAGACCGCACTTCTGGAGCACATTTCCACACAGTTGGGTGAGTTCAAGAAGTTTATGGTCAGCGAGACGGGTTATCTGGATCGCTTGGAGAACAAAATCCGGAATACTCCAGAGAATGCAGCTGATGCGGAGGAAATCATGGAGGAACTAGATGTGAGTACCCAACTGCCTCCTGCTTTTAACTAATGCCCGAGTCTCATGTAACAATCTTTATTGAAGGATCTCGAGAACGTTTTGCGCTCGCATTCTGACGAATGGCTGGACAAAATTCAGGAAATTGGCCATGAGCTAATTGACAATGAATTCATGGCTGATACCATGCGTCAGGATATCGATGGCATGGTAATCCGCTGGACTCAGCTCCAGCAACAGGCCAAAAAACGAACCGAACTACTTGAGGAGAAGGTCAGCGAGGCGGAACAGTCTGAAAAGTGTATAGTACAGTTTGAGGCGTGGCTAACACGTGTCGATGAGATTCTCAGCGAGCATCTGGAAAATGATGTGACCATTGAGGATCTACCGGATGATTTTCAGGTAAGTTCAAACAGAATGGGAAATGTAATGGTAAGTGGAGAGATGGTAGAGAAGTGGAGAATAGCATCAAACAGTATTCTGAGTCATTGACACAGGCAATAAGATCCATAAGCAACAACAAAATAAGGAAATATGTACAAAACAAAGTAATTTCCGAAAAACTTGTTATAAATTTAAAAAAAATTTTATACTCCGTTCTAAAGCTGAAATGTAATTATTACTTTTCGTATTAAATTACTTTTTATTAAAACAATTTCGATTATGCGGATAATGAAAAATCGCTTCTTGATGACGATTGTTTTTAGTAATCGTAATTTTAGCTTGGAACTAGGATTATTTAACGATTAGTTCAAATTGTAAGTAATTTTACAATTACTTAAGTAATTGTAAAGCCAAAGAGGGATTAAGGGGATTACGGTGCTCTGAATTTTTACCAATCAAGTTTGGAAAATATCAAATAGAATTGTTTGTTGTAATTAAAATCAAACTTGTAATAACAGGTATACATATAATTGCAATTACTGCTTTATAAACCCCTGTCATCACATAATGGAATTCCACTAATGATTCGGTCTGTCGTCTCTTGTTACAGAACCTGGTAGAGCTGTGTGTCAAATTGAGCATACATAACACAAAATACCGCATTTTGATGGCCTCATTAGCCACAACATTAGACTTTCTACAAAAAGAGGACAATTTATATTATGTCTTATATATGTCTCATCCAATCCAATCCAGCATTGACAACCCTGGCAGTAAAGTAGAAGAGAATATGCTATACGATTCATTGCGACTGGGATTGTTAACCAAAATCATGCATTGTTGTTAAAGAGCAAACTCTTAGTGGCGCTGCTTTCCTTTGCAAGTATCAACATCCTTAAAACTGCCGGTAACTTTCTTGGAGTCAACTTTCCTTTGGTATGCCGTGCCGATAAACAAGTGTCCATCGCTATTGGATTTCATTTATCGCAAGCAATTTTGTTAAACATTTCTGCAAGAAAATTGCCAGCAACATTCAATGGCATTTATTAATGCTTAACAAAATTTATTGACAGTGTCTGGACACACTGCTACAGCGAGTGAGACTTAGACGGGACTTACACGGTGAAGCATACTTTATGAAGTTCTCTTAGTAGGCGGAATATTCAAGGCAAAATGAATTCGTTGTATAAAGAAAAGTTTTAGAATCTCACCTAATTCACTCGCCTACTAAGAGAACTTCATGAAGTTTGCTTCAACGTGTAAATCCAGTCTTGTAGATATCGGGTAAAACTGTTGTTGAGATAACCAAATCACTTAACCGCTGGTCATCTCGATCAACAAATTTAACCGGTGGTTAGGCAACCGAAATGCGTAAAGTAAAACTTTACTGTTTTACTAGAATATACACTTCACTAAAAACGCCTATTCAAGGCTTCTAGTATACACAAGGGTTGTCAATCGTGACTTCTTAGATATAAATCGATATAAAATTGAGATAAATTGATGATAAATTGATAGTAAATTGTGACTTCTTAGACATCAATCGACAAATCGTAGTTTCTTAAAGCTTTTTAAAATCCATCAACAAATTTTAAAGAAGTACACAATTACACTAGGAAGAACAATTGAGAGGACCTGTTCTGATCGACGTCTAACAAAGGATTTTCTTAAAATAGACTTGACTCCAAAATTAAGTAGCCGAGACTTTTGCGGCTCGTATTAAAACTGATTGAACTGACTGATTGAGGATTGAAGTTCAAAAATTAAGTTAAATTAGTAAGCTGCTTTTCCCGAATTAGAGAGAGATATATAAAGAACTAGAACCGATCTTTTGCATAGCAAATGTATAAGATCTAATTCGATAAAAGGCGGCACAACCACTCAACTGCTTTGAAATTTGACAAGTAAGTCGACACAGTGATACAATTTAAGACTGATATATGGATGTTAAAATAATCGTTATCATAATTAAAGTTAGTACTGATGTCCTATGTCAAAACAAAAGAGTGAAAAAAACAGACAGCAAGAAAATCTCCCTCACCAGTATTATGAGTCTTAATGGGTATGAGTTGATTTTTGTTACTATGACGCTTTGCAATTCCCAAACAGTCATAGCAATGCTGGCATGAGGAGGAAGCTAAAGTCTATCAAAAATAGGGATCAAGTTGAGTTCTGTTAACAAGCTAAAATCAATTCCATGTGGGATAAAGTCGGGATCAACTCAAGAATTCCGGGATTGAAAGTCCGAGATCAACACAATCCTGTTCTTACTTGGAACCAGAAAATCCGGGAGTGACCGACTTCTGACATCGTTTCGGATTGATTTAATTCCGAATATCTCGAATTTTTTTTCTGTGTACTTAACATTATTTTGAAATATTCCTTATCGATTTTTCGATACGTTATTTATAATAAGGTTAGCTTAACTATTTGTTAAGTTCAAGCACAATCATTATTATAAATAAACTACGAGTTTATTTTCTTTTTACAAGATTCTCTTTCTAAATAAATTTACGAAATTTCAAAATTGAACAGCTAATATATTCACAGCCAAAAACAATATATTTTGGTCAAAAAATGTGTATTCAAAATAAGAATTGTCTACTTGTACACTGAAAAAAGGAATCAATACGAAACGGGATAAAAAACAGGGTAATCCCGGATATTCTTGATCCGATCCCGGAAAAGATTGATTCCATTCAAACTTTTTTTTTAATCCGGGAAAACGGGACCAATTGGAGCCCGCTACGGGAATACCCCGTTTTCAACCCCGTTTCGGATTGACTTACGAATTATTTTTTCTGTGTGTACTGAGAATTTGTATAATCTGTACCAAACGCTTTTGAGAAAGTATGTAACAGCCAGACGAAATTATTCTCGACCGTATAAAGAATGAATATTCGTGCAGGTAGATCAAGATTAAGTTCAATTGTTGACACGCCCCCTCCCGCTCCTGCAGTTTGAAAAAAGCTTTATATCTCGCACATTTTTATACTCGTACCTTCTGAACATATTGAGTAATCAGGATTATTTATCGATTCACCTAAGGATTCATTAATATCAGACTAGAGATATTCAAGTTATGAGCATAAGAATGTTTGCTGCAGCAGCGCAGTAGCAGCGTTGCTTTCAACTGCCATTGCAGCATTTAAATTCACTTTGTTCATACACTTTCGTCAGGCTTGTCCGACTTTCTTATTATTATTTTCCTATAACTTTAACTCAAACGTCATCTTTATCTTTCCGTTTAGCGTTTGGCCCGCGAATTTATAACCAATGAGCAAAATTTTAAAGAAATCACCGAACTAATTGCCGAGCACACGACAAATGGTAAGATTGGTGCCGCCAATCGTCTACAGGAGCAGCTCAATCTTATGGAGTTGCGCTTCAAGGCATGTCAGGCCAAGCTTAACAAGTGTACAGCACCTCAACCCGCCTATGAATCGCGCCTCAATAGAGCTTATGGAGATTTGCGAAATGTGGAACGATCTACATTGGTACTTGACGTGGCCTCGGCAGGACCCAAAACTGTGCAGGCCCAATATCAGAAGTGTTTGGTAAGAATTAAAAACTCAGTCTACTTTCTTTTGGAGTTTCCCTTTAATTAAAGAACGAGACTGCAAACTTTAAACTAAAGTTGTACCTGAATTCTCAAGTCCTTATTTTGGGGAAACATGGAGGAAAACAAAAGCCATGTGTTCCTTGATCTCACTTTAATCAATTTAGCTAAACTCATTTTCTTTGCTTTACAGCAAATCTATCGTACCCTCTCCGAGATCAAGGCAGAGATTGAGAGTACCATTAAAACTGGACGCAAGGTTTGCGAGGACAAGTACACCAAGTCACCCAAACAGCTGAGCCAGCGTATTGATGCCCTAAAGCACTTGTACAATGCCTTGGGCGAGAATGTTACCCAATCAAAAGCCTTTCTGGAGGGTCTCCTGAGCTTGGCTAGGCAACTGGAGGAGTGCTTTGATAACGCTGACAATCTGATACGCCGTTTTGAGTCACCCCAGGAAGTGCACGATAGGAATGGCATTCTACTGGAATTCGAAGATGTATTGCGAAACTGCGAGGAGCATTACAATGAGTATAATAAGTCCTGCGATCATAGCTGTATGTTGGATACACGTCAGCGTATTGATGGCCTAAAGGCCACCTACCATAAACTGACCAGTGCTGACATAATCAAACGTCTCACCGAGATGAAGGCAACGCTACAGAATTTGGATAACATTTCCCTGGAGACATTAAAGTTTGTGACCCAAGAACTGTCGAGACGACATGGAACTCAATCAATTTTTGTTACCTTTGCAGAGCAATGGAGCATGACTTGAAGGAGATAAACGTGCCCTCGAATCCGGAAATTGAAAAATTGCAGCAGCAAGTTATTGCAATTGTGGTGGTGCGTATTAAACAAACACTTCCCACTTGTTATGTACCATAAATGTATGCTTATTGGTTTACTGTCTGTCTGCTTAATTTATTTTTGCTGCCGCTTTTTCCATTTGTCCTTTCTCTACTTACATATTTGCATACCTCACATTTCACTTCGTTTTCTTCTTCCTTTCTTTCTTGCACTCATCACCTTGTGGCTTGTTCCATTTTAACACCTTTGGGCTCCTCCATTTGGCTTGTACACTTGGCACTTACTGAACTAAAGAGAAATGAAAGGAAAGAAAATTGAATTGAATTTCATGTTCATTACTTGTATTGTGTTGCTTTAATACATGGCTGTACATTGCGCTCACGCTTTAACTTGCTGAACTCTACTGCTGAAAAATGTCTTAAAATAGTTAAATATAGAAAAAAATCATTAATCTTGGCGGTTGTCCGACGGTTTTGGCTATAAAATGATACAAAAATATAAATATTGTGTGAGTGTCCAAAATCACCAAAGTCCACTTTCTGAACACAATTCCAATTTTGTTTCATGTTTAGAAAACTCAACAAAATCGGCAGGCTAAAATGAAAAACCTCATAGTTTTGTAAAATCAGGAAATCACTACTAAAAATATTAATCTCCACAATGTTCGCAAAATCAAACCGCAGTCCGAACTAGGGTGAATTTAAAATGCACTCAGAAAAAAAAACCAAGAGCTTTGTACATCTAACATATTTTGTACTAGAACTAAGAACTCGCTTTTCTTGAATTTTTCATCTTACTGTGAGTATAAAATCTTCTTGATTGAAGAACGTTTGTTCTGATTTTAATAGTCTTACCAGTCATATTTCTGTTTTAGAATCGTTCTTGAAATTTTTACTACAAAACGGCTTAAATTCTATCCCCATTATTTAAAGCCGAATAAGATCACGATTCGGTTCGGTTTATTTCATTGATAAGTTCAAACCCGTAGCGACTACCTTAAGGTAGGTTAGTTCAGTCAACTCAAACTAGTCAAGCATCCATTTAGCGTTGCATAGTTCTTTCAACTACCCCTTCTATCCAAGCAAACAGTGGGATTGCAGGAGCGTCGCAGGGTTTTCATGATGTTGTCCATTTTCCGCAATCGCCTCTTTTTTTATAAAAATATCTGCATTCAGATATATTTATATTGCAATTGTCCAGATGTTTGTAACACATAGAAGGAAGTATTTCCGACCTCATAAAGTATATATATTCGTGATCAGCATGACGAGCTGAGTTGATTAAGCCTTGTCCGTCTGTCCGTCCGTCTGTTTCTATGCTATCTCCTCCGTCAGTTTTAAAGCCATCGCCACCAAACTTTGCACGAAGTCTTCTGGTCCAAATACGCAGCACATTTGTCGGAACCGGCCTGATCAGATGACTATAACATATAGCTGCCATAGGAACGATCGGTCGAAAAACTAGTTATAGAGAACAATTTTTTTGTTTTCAAAGAAAACGCCTCCAACTTTGTATTTCTTAGTTTGCTGTGCTTTTCCATGATTCCACTAAGTATGGTCGAGATCGGACATCTATATTGTATAGCTGACTTACAAAAGTAGAGTCAGAAAAGTTGTCTTGGTTTGAAAAACTTGTCTGTTTTCAGTGGAAATGTCCTTCTAATTAGTTAGAAAACGTGCTGCAAGGGTATACCAGCTTCGGCAAAGTCGAAGTTAGCTTTCCTCTATTTTTTCTAGAGATTTGCACTACTTCAGTTTTCAAAATAGTTAAAGTTCCAAAAATACAATAGTCATGCAAAATCAATTCCTGATAACGACTGTTAAAGTAATCGTTATTACAGTATGTAATTACTTTTACAAAACATCTGTTAAATTAAAGAAATACAAACCTCATCCCAGCGGTTTTTGATCAACTTGGTACACTTGTCGTACACAAATCCAAAAATCCTCCGGAAAATTCAGTATTACCTTATTAAAGTGTTTAGTTTTTACTTATTTCTCAAAAAATCAAATATTTTCGAACGTAGAACAAAACCACCTGCCAAAGAATCATATTGCAGAATTAAATTATCGCCAAATGGAATAATTGAATGAGATATGAGAATATGATTCTTTACCATGTTCAACTTCTGATAAAGATGAAATGAAATCTTCAGCTTAGTAGCTGAAATATTAAGAAACATGCTATTTATAAAATCGGTAATGGATTTTAATGCTTTAAGTTATGGAAAACCTTCAGTATAAAGTACTTAAAATTCCAATTTTATTTTAAGCCAGAGCTGCAAACCGGTTTTGTTTCGAACCTGTTCGATCCGGAATTCCGACTTTTGAGACTTCAGTGGACAGAATCTTTTAAGGTATAAGAAGCTAAACCTGTTTCGAACCTAAAATTTCGTTTCGGTTCAAGAAAATAAGTGGCATTACAAAATATGATCTACAGCCTAGCGACTTCTTCTGTCATCCTGATTGTTTTCGAATATTTAGTGTTACAATCGGCTGGAAAGTTTAATGAAAAAATCTATAAAAATCTATAAAAATGTTTAAATGGTCTTTTAAAATCCCTACCAATACTATCCTTCGTTTCTAAGATCTTCGAGTCCGAAACTCATTGAATAATTTACAAAATAAAATAACGGATCGGCGAATTTTATATTCTTAGCTTGAATAATTTGTGAGAAATATTTTTGAACCACTTTTAAACCCTTTCACTCTTGTTCGAAGAATCACTGAAAAGTCATAATATTTTTTAAAAGCTTACAAAAAAAAAACACCTGAAGTTCGTAGCTTAAAATTTTTTGTATCTATATATGAACCACCTTGAAACCGATTCACCACTACATTTGGTAGTATTTTTCATTTGTAGGCGACGAAATGGAATTTCATCTTAATTCCTAATCAGTATTTGTCGTTTTTTGGGTCAGAAACCTTGAGCCTGAAATTTCCTAATACGACCGTTCATTTGTATATGGGCATTTCCGCGGGTCGCGAACGTACGTTCGTACGCTTTTGATATACAATAAAAATAGAAAACAACAATTTTCCCCAACTTTTTTTTGCCATTCGATAGCATTTTGTTAGCTCTATGTTTAGTGTAAAAGATGGGGTTCATCGAGTTTCAGTTTTTATAATGATTGCAATAAACATGTGGTCGCGAACGTACGCTAAATAGAAGTTGACTTTGGCTTAATCTAGTAAAATGCAAAAATCTGCGAAATGGAATGAAATTTTCCAAAGCGATAAATTTATTTGAATAGAGGATTAATGTAGCTTTCTTTCTAGTATTTACACAATAATTTATCTCTGTTGGTTTTTTTTAAACTGAATTAAGTACCGGTCGCGACGTACGGGTCGCGAACTACGATTTTTCCATATTTTTTTATCGCATTTTCCCCATAAATCACTTCATACATCCTTAAGAAAAAACTTAATGCTCAATTTATTAAGTGTAGTAGTATTCATAACAAGAAATGGAAAATATGATTTAATTTGAAATAATGAAATATTGACAAGAAATTTAATTGTAACATGAAATATAACACTTTTTTAATATGAAATATTAAGATAATGAAAATTTGGTTTTGAATGGTAAGATTTATAAAAGAAGAAATTGAAAATTATATTTAATATTAAATAATGAAATATAAACAAGAAATTTTTTTTAACAATAGAAAATATTTATGATATTTGTGTTTTTAATGGTAACATTTATAACAAGAAATATAACATTTGATTTCATATGAAATAATGAAATATGATCAAGAAATTGATTCAGAACAAGAAAAAGAAAGTTTTAATTAATATGATTTGTTATAATATTTATGATATGTTTGTTTTTGGTGAATAGGCCGTTCGAGCTGTGCTTAATTTAAAATTTTCATCACTATACATGGAATGTATCATTCTGATACCTGGAACATTCGGTATATCCTTCCATTTCTTTTGTAAAGTTGGGGATATCTTATTGATTCTATCAATTCCAATAAATAAAATGCTGATTCCCGTTATGTGGTGATGGGCGCAGTTATAAAAGGACAACGCATCATTTAAAACAATGTTCTTTGTTTTAGTTAATTGCACCGACAGCACCTTTCCCATGTGATGTTGCAAAGAATTTTTTTTTTTAATTTTACTAATATATTGCTTCCGTTTATCATGTTGTGATGTATTCGATGTTTTACCCATCTGCGAATATGTATGTACATATTTGCGTTTTAAAAAAGTAAAGGCATCGCTTTTGAAAAAAAAACTATACTTACTATCGCGAACGTACACAACTTGAAAAATCAAAAATTAAAGTTTGGTTAATAATAACACCAAAGTTTTTTTATATTTAAATTGGGGACACCCAACTTATTTTAAACGTCTTGTGTCAGCCAACTGCTCGCCGTCAATGCGGAGCAATTACAATAAAATGATGTTTTCGGTCGCGAACGTACGATTAGAACATAGATAAGAAGCAAAATAAAAATTAACCGTTAATCGAACTTTTTTTGGTCTCTTTGCATTTTTCTCTTCTTAATTGAATGCAATAAAGAGATTTTGTAGAAAAAGAGCAAACGTAACATATGTTTTCCATGTATAATAATGAAATATAGAAATGTCTATAAAAGTAGCTTAAAGTGAATAAATAACAATTTTCAGTTTTCAATCCAATTTCCCCATGAAAACCACTGACATATGACATGATATCATTAAATTATAAAAATTTAGACATCATTTTATAATTTAACTCAAAAAAAATCGATGATCACTGAAAATTAATTTTTTGGTTCTGGTTGAGCATTCGGCGGAAATGCCCATATATAATCCTATAAAGAAGTATCAATGCTCGGAATCGGAAAAATCTGATTGCTTAAATATGTATTCATTTTATTCGATTGACTTGAATCTCGGTTTATAAGAATAATATGCGATGACCGATGTTAAAAAATTGTCCTGTAGGGAGGAATCAATCATTCGATTGACCTGAAACTCGGTTTGTAAGTGTGCGGAATTATTTGAGGTGTGATTTTCCGATGTTGGGAAAACTCCCGGAAAATTCTGCACGCAAAAATCTATTTTATATTTGATTTATTTGAAACTTGGTTTGAAAGTAGAGTACTTAAAATTATTTGTGATTTCAAAGAGGATCAGCAAACTTATTTTCTTAGCTAAACATTTAAAGCCATAAGAAAGAAAGTCAGTCAAGCCGAAAAAGTCTGTCTGAAAATCGGATTAATGGCTCTTCCCCAATTTATATTTCAGCTTTGCTCTTTCAACTAATGCTTATAATTATAAATGTTTAGGTATTGTTTCTCTGCCTTTAAGATTAACTCTTGTGGTCATTACTTCCGGTGCTTGTAATCCTAACTTCTAATTGACCTTTTACCATAATCCATTATGTTTATTTCTAATTTCATATACCATACAAAATAATCTCTCCACCAAGCTAATAATCCACCAATATTACCAGCTAAAAACCAAATATTTATATAAATACAAAAAAGTAAAACCATCAAATTACCATCACCCCAAAAACCACATACCAGAAATCACCGTATCACTAGAGTTCTACGGGGTCTAACTTGGTGTCATTTTCACGCTTTTCAATTAGTTTTTTCCCCAATTGTTATTGTTGTGGCGTTCCTTGGGTTGTGGCTGCGTCAAACTGTGTCAAACCCTAAACTCCTTACAACCCACCAACCACTCGCTCGCTCACCAACGCTCAATTAAAGCTAATGTACAGCAAACTGCTTAATGTTGTGGGAAAGTTTCGCCTTAGTGTACACAATTTAATCATTTAACCCCATGGTACTATGCATTTATTGCACAGGATGTGTTGAAAACTCGTTTCAATGAGGCCACAACACTGGCCACTTCACCAACCAATGCGACACCGAATGATATGGACACGGAAATAGTGGTGGTCAGTGGTACAGTGCGTCAGCGTCGTGCGCGCACTCCTCAGGCAGGCGAAACCAGTGGCACGGAAATTTCAGAAGCTGTGCTACCCGATGTTCTGCCGCCACAAACTTTCCGCCTAGCCGAATCCAGCACCCTGTTCTCCCAGATATCGCTCGATCCTGACAAAATCTCCAAAATGCCACCGCCTAAGCCACATAAAAATAAACGTAAGGCCGAAGCTTTACCCGCCCAGGTGGTGGAAATTAAGGTCAAGAATATACAAAACGACAAGATGTCTGTACAGAACATAGCGCTGGAACCGTTGCAGGGTGAGATAGTGGACACGGTAAACATTTTGGAGAGCGTTGAACCTTTTGTGCCCGAATATGTGGAAACTGTGCAGATAGTGGATCTGTCGGAAGATTCAGACTCTTCAGTGCGTGTCGAAGCCGTAGAAGTCAAACGTACCAAAAGTAAGCACTCCCTGGTGCATGACGACGATGACGAGGAGGAGGACGACGACGAGAATGAGGAGAGATTACTGCGTCCCGGTGCAGGCAATACCAGCACGCCATTTCTGCGCGTGGAGAAACAACGCATCTCCTTTGACGAGAAACGCAAGCGCATTGCCAATGAACGCGATATTCTGCGGGATTCCGAAGAAGAAGGCTCTCCAACCACCACAGCACCTCAAGTTTCCAAGCCCAAACGTTGGCGTCAGCTTAAGCCCACCTTAGATGCTGCCACATCAGTGAAGGAACCTGAATCTCCCGGACGTAATAGTTTCTATAGTCCTGACAAAGAAACGGGTTTTGACGTAGAGCCACTGGTTTTCTCCGATGATGAGGAGATACCGCGTTTTTCACTGGAAATGACACCAACCTTTGATTCCGATAGTGATACGGTAATTTTGGTAAAGCACCGGGAAGGACTTCTTCCAAATGAAAGACAAAATGAAAATAATGTGATTCTCTTTACATTTCTTGCAGAGCCGCATAGAAACACCTTCGGCCAAGAAATCCAATTCCTTTTTGAGTAAAGTCCTGAATTCAATGCCCTCTCCGGCGGATGATTCAAATGTGACCCTAAAGAGTCCGCTAGATGAACACTCCGCTGACTTGGAGGAACGTGTGAACGATTTTGATAAGCAGGCCAAGCAAATGATCTATAAACTAGATTTAACCAGGGCCAAAATCGAACAGTGCCACGAAAGCGAGGCGTAAGTTAAATCGTCCATAGAAAGGCCCGTTCGATTGCTAACTTTACCCTTGTTTTCCAGGGACGACCTGCGTCTGCTTATAGCACCCGAGGCGGCCACATTGATATCACAGGGTGACTCCTTGGTGCTGGAAACACACGGCAAACAGGGTAGCATTTCACGTCTTGTGATGCGCACTCAAATCATTCTGCGCGAAAAGTTTCGCGAAGTTCAACAGGCCAAGTACATGTTTTATTTACTATATCGAATGTATCATAATCTTTACCATAATCTCCAGGTCCAAAACAACCGGCAGCGGTACACCTCGCCCGCCCTTGGATAGTGTCAATATCGAAGAACTTGTCACCAAAGGTCTGCGTCGCATTAATGTACTCATCGAAAAACCTGTCGATCTCAAGTCCAGCACTGAACTCGAAAAACGCATGGATGATATCAATGTAAGTGTTCGTCCTTGGCACTCGCCCAGAAAATCAAATTTCAATTACCTTTGGCCCACCACAGTTAAATAATTTTGATTCATTTATTTCGCCAATTTCTTGGCTTTGATTTATTTTCTTTTGCATCGACAAGTTAATTGCCCTCTTGAAAATTCCCGAGCTAAATGGGCGCATTTAGATGCGGACCAAAAATAAAAATACTGACACAGTTACAGAGAGACGAATGCTTCGTCAAACAACAGCAACAACATCTGTGTGTGCTTGAGGTTGGCAGGAGGAGGGGCCGGGCCGGGCTAACATGTGTACGAGTATACTAGATTGAGGCATCTTAGTGGGTCAGAAGAGTGTTTGTAAATATCACAAATGTTTAGGGAGAAAAAGCCGATTTTAAGAGTGTTTTTTCCATGGGAAAGAGTTTGTTGATCTTGGACTGTAATGGGGGGAACATACATATAATGACATGAATATGTCATGTTTTGGGAAACTCTATGATAAATCTGTCAAAACTGTCCAAATCTGTCGCATTTGCTGGACATCAATAAACGGCAATACGGGAGTTACAATCAATGCACTGAGATAAAATTTTCATATATTTCTAATCCTTGCTTCAAAGAATTGATCGTAAATTGTTAGTACACCTTAAAGCATTTCTCATAATAAGTTTCCGGAGATAGTTTGATTAATGTATTCAAAAACAGATTTCACGTGTAGGGAAAAGCTTACATCGGCCACCTTGTAGTTTGTGGTTTAATTTTGCTTTACAAAAAAACGGCTCCATATTTTTCAAAGGTTGAAATTTGAACTTTGACTTTTCAGTAGCCCATTCGATCTACCGAATTTTTGTTCTTTAACTCATCAATTGTTTCAGCATAGTTTGCATAACATTTGTCCTTGACCGCTCCCCAAAGATAATAGTCTAACGGTGTCAGATCACAGCTTCTTGACGGCCAATTCACATCTCCATATTTGCTGATTATTCAATTTTCGAAGATGGGTGGCACCTAGCGCCGTCTTGTTGAAACCAAATATCGTCCAAGTCTTCCGCTTCAATTCCCTCGAAGAACCAATTACTTGACATTGCGCGGTAGCGCTCACCATTCACGGTCACGGTGGCCTCTTCTTCATTTTCAAAGAAAAATGGACCAATGATGCCTCGAGACCAACATCCGCACCAAACAGTGACACGTGGTGCGTGCATTGGCTTCTCTACGACGATATGCGGATCTTTTGTGCCCTAGATGCGACTATTTTGTTTGTAAACATACCGAGGTGGAAAAGATGATTTTTCGGTCAAATTCACCATCTTCGGCCAAACGATCTTTCGCCCAATTCTCGAAATGTAGACGACTCAGATGGTCAATTGGCTTTAGCTGCTGTACCAATTGAACTCTGTATGGCTTCATGGCAAGGTCTTTATGCAAAATTCGCATCAAAGAAGTGCGTGAAATGTCCAATTGTTGAGATCGATGGCGAGTTGACGTCGATGGTTGTTCACGCACATTTTCAGCAACCGGAGCAATGTTTTCGGTCGAGCGCACCAGACCAATACGTACACGGGTTGGTTTATCCACCAACATTGATCCACAAATTGAGATTTCGGAAC
>JAWNNO010001811.1:0-13598 GCA_035044985.1 Lordiphosa fenestrarum
AAGCGCCCACCAAGAATGCGTGAGGAATTGGGGAATTTTAATATCAAAATCGAAATTGTTTGCCAGACTTTTCAAAAACTGACAGGTCGACCCATGTAGCATAGATCTCATTATTGGAAATTCGATGTAGACTGCGGGACGTATGGGTAATTTTTAGAGCAAACATTATGGCCTCGGGGCGCCCTTAGTAAATTTCAATTTTGTCTTTAAAAAGAGCGCCCTACTGGACACTCTATCACATGCCATTTAAATTATTCGAATAGCTTAATTTGGTTGAAAGCTATGATTTTGTAACGAAAAAACTCAAATTGCCCCACTGTGCAGCGTTCTTATCCTGTCAAATGTCAGTCCAATGCCATAACTGCTTGGGAATTTCAAAGCTAGATGAGTGCAAAATTTGCTGACGCTCTCCGCTTGGTAGTTTCTCCACACACACCCCTCACTACCATTTAAAACGAATCTGTGAGAGTGAACTAACGATATTCTCTCAAATGTGCTTGCTCTCGTCTCTCAGTTTTTATACCCTGTTCCCATTGAAAATGGGAAAAGGGGGATCATGAAGTTGTGCGAATGTATGTAACAGGGAGAAGGAAAATTTTCCGACCCCATAAAGTATATATATTCTTGATCAGCATGAACAGCCGAGTCGATATAGCCATGTCCGTCTGTCCGTCTGTCCGTCCGTCCGTCTGTCCGTCTGTCCGTCTGTCCGTCTGTCTGTCTGTATGAACGCGTCGATCTCAGAGACTATAAGAGATAGAGCCACAAATTTTTGCACGAAGGTAGATTTATGCTGTACGCAGATCAAGTTTGTTTCAGATTTGAAAAATTCCACCCCGTCCCCCCTTTATCCCCAAAAAACCTAGACCTCCTCTATAAATCCAAGACCTAAAAAGCCGTCAGATCCACAATTTTCAAGTTAGAGCCTCTTGGTTTAGTATACAGCAAGCTAAGCTCAATATCTATCTATTCTGAAAAGTACAATCAGATCGGACCAAAAACACCGGAGTTATAAGCGAAACAGTTGAGCTGATAAAAGCAGCCCCCCAGTTGTTGATCAGGACTAGAAAAGTATTGCCTACATTTAGGATGACATCTTCAAAAATTCAAAAACAAATAAATGAAAATAAATGAACAGGGTATTTTGTGGTCGGTAAACTCGACTGCAGCGCCCTTACTTGTTTTTACTTCTCTCTGCCATCCCATAAACACACAAACAAAGATTTCCAGAACGTATCGATTTCGTTATAAGAGCTTTCGTACTTCTATTATTCTTTGTTCTTCTTTGTAAGTGTTTGTCCAAACATTCACCCTACAATTTTTATATACTTTCTTGCTATATTAAAGTTTATTTTTGATTGGGCCGATTTCACATTTTTTCAGATGATAAAAGAATAAAAGGTTTCTATCCTAAAAAAGCCACAATTAATGCCATTCCGATGTCATCGCACAAGATCGCTAATATAAACTTTGATAGCATTCGCAAAAAGTGGATTCCTGGTGTCTATTGCACCCCGCCCGTCACCCAAAATCCAACTGTGGCATATCAATAATGCAATTGATTTTAAACAGTTGTTAAATGCACACAGCGCCTTGGACTGGGTGGATCGGAGGAAAACTTTACCCTGCTTGAAATATTTGCATATCCTTGTCGTCAGCCCTCCGCCTTCGAAAAAGTTTTAGATTTGTGGCAGGCAGGGGCATTCTTTTTTTTTTGGCGTTGGCTTTGGCTTTGGCCTGGCTATAAGTCAATAAGCGAGTGTTGAGTTGCAAAGCGGCGCAACTTTTTGGTGCGTTTGAGAAATGAACTCAGCAATCGGCAGTCAAGGCAGCCGCCTTGTCGGCATAATTTGTCTGGCAAGTTTATTGCAGCGCATAAATCGGTTCGCGGGCTTTCGATGGCATTGATGACAGGCCTGTGTGATGATGGCGGGGCCGGCCCTGAGCCCAGTAAATCATTTATGATTAAAGCTCATTACTGTTTCATTTCCCCCCGCAACGAGTGTGTGGAGGGAGTCGGATGCTGGGTTGGGGTGGCAGGCCGCAAAACTTGTGCGGAAATTGCTTTATGTTGTGGGTGTGGCTACGCCCAGACAATGACAATGATTTGCCTTGCCATGAATGCTAAACGTTCGCTCCACAAATGCTTGGCCCATAACAATGTCTCCGAAATGGATGCAGTCAAAAACGGAGCACTGGAAATGGAATGGCGAATTATGGGAGGGGAGTTTATAATTGAGTGGATAGTTGGATCTCATTATCTGGGGATTAATATGGCAAACGAATTCTTGCCCAGCTGTGAACACTTGACTGGCCAACGCCTACGACTTGGAGCCGAGATAAAAGTCCATCGAACTTAATGACAGCGTCAGCTTTCTTTAGACTCAGCCTGCTGGCTGCCCTTCCATTCGGCTTCATTTCTCATTCAATATTGGTTTTGTGTGCTGAAAGACTAACTCCAGGCAGCAGCATCCCGACTTGACGACTGGGTAAATGAATAAGTAAGTGTACATACCCATCAGCCGTGTACATATGTGAATACCTTTGCCTATGTAGGCCCGTTTGCGGCAGGGTGAGGCTGTCTTCCCTTGTATATAAATGCCTACTTATAACGACATTTAATTTCAAAGCACGCACGCACCCAGCACGAACCGAGACTGGGGCCGAGTACAAGGCGACTGTTGTGTCTGCAATATTGAATACTGAGGCTGCTCCCACATAACACATAACACATACGGGTGTACAGCACCACCATTTGCACCTACTCCTGCACGGGCCTGCTTACTTAGTCGACCTTTTGTTTGCTCATCGCCGAATGCCAACAGAGAGACAGTCAATTTATTTGCAACACATGCAGCAGCAACGGCAACCGAAATGGCGTCTTGGCACCTTAATCCTGGACCAACGGCGCCAGGTTTGGCTGGGAGGGCCACTGGGCACGCATAAATCTCACACGCACAACATAATTATCCAGTCAACAAACGCTAAATGGCTCTGTGAATGAGTAGGCTGGGTGGAGAGAGAGATGGACTAAGTTAGTGGCATCCAGTGGCCTGTCAGTCCAGTATTTAGTGGCTAGGCCAGGCTACTAATATGCTATGTAAGAGCAAATGGATGAAGGCTTAAAGTTTCACAGGAACTTGTAGGAGTTTCGGTAGCGTAAACAACTAAAATTCCCAAGGAGCCATAAACTGTAAGGATGCGATTTCTGTATTTGGTTTGGTTCACTTTTTCACGCTTAATCATCAACAGCAAAGTGTATAGTATAAACTGTGACGTTAACTGGCTTGGCTTGATCTGTTAAGCCCAACATAAGCTCATCATTTGATCTTAAAATCGGCCTGGTGGAAGAATGCTCGAGACTAAAAGTCAGCTCTATACTCGAACTACATTAAATCGGAATGTAGGATTGCTTCAGAAATCACAGATATTGCCTTGAGCTCGACACTCAAACTTCCAACAAGAGACTCATACGATTTTTATGACGACTTCCTTTGATTCTCAAGCTGGCAAGTACTAGCAGGCTTAAGGTCGAGTTCTATCTTTAAGCTGCCGTCTCATGTCAGGAGCAAAAAGTGCAATAGCCGACTCAAAATACGGAGGAATTTGAGTATGTGGGAAAAAGTTTTCAGCCACACTCTGTTCTCGAGAGAGGGTTTCTTGCATTGGGATGCCATTTGATCATTCGCTTTCCATTTGAGTTTCCTACGATTCTGTGATTTTCAATTGGGTTTCGTACTTGGATCGAGTATATTGGTACTCGAATTCCACGATTGTGCCAAGCCTTTCGAACTTGTATTAAGTGCAACCAAATACACCCAAAGAAACGTAGCAAGAATCGGCAAGCAGGGAATCTGCTTCGATTTAGATTTGATTTCTTCTTGAATACGAGCTGACAAGCGATCTCGACTTCGAGCTTGTGGGTAGAAGATGTAAGGGGTGCTTATAAGGAGCGCGCAGGCAAAAAATGAGAACAATTATTCCTCTCGCTCTCAGCTTTTGTGGCTGTGTCGGCTGAATTGTCGGTTTCCGTGAGTGCTGCAGTCTTCGAGGTCGTGAGTTCAAGTACCAGTTGAGGTAAGTAAAAAACAAAATATTTAAATGATACTTTAAAATTAATCACAACTTAGCGCAAATGAGTGGGATTGGCTTCGGGGTGTGTTGTGTGTGTGGTGTCTCCAGCGCCAACGCGGCAAGTCCATCCAACAAGATATATTCTTGGAATTGAGACCTTTTATTCTTGTAACCAACAAGTTCTATTCTTAGAATAGAGAATTTTTATACATGCAACCAAGAAGATCTTTTCTTGATTTAAGCAGACTTAATTTATATTTTCGTCTTGAATATCCAAGCTTGATTTCAGTAATTTCTGCTTGAATCCAAGCATATTCTGTCGTATTGAACTTGTGACATCAAATCTGCTTGATCGGGCTTGGTTTTTTTGGCAATCTGCTGCAATGGAAGACTACAACTTCAACTCGGAACGTTGATAACCAGCAACAACCACATCAGTTCGACAAGAATTGCTCTTGCAAACCGATGTTAAACCACTAAATTACAGTCAGGCTTGACCGACTTTCGGTGTCGTTACTCGATGAGTAAAAAGGGTCTACTAAAGTCGTGGAAATGTATGTAGCAGGCAGAAGGAAGCATCTCCGACCCCATAAAGTATATATATTCTTGATCAGCATCAATAGTCGAGTCGTTATAGCCATGTCTGTCTGTCTGTATGAATAGAAGAGACTAGAATATAAAAATAGAATAGAAAAAGTTGAGTATCTCCTACATATTTTAAGATATTGAGCTCAGATTTTGTGCAGAATCTCCCACAAAGATCGGATTATTAATGGCAGAGTTCAAAAAACGTTGCATACTTATCTGAGCCGCATGAGGTTATTGAACACTAATTGCCTTGAGTAACGGGTATTTCAAAGGCGGGCAGGGCCGACTTTAACTTACGCTCTCGTTTTTTACTGTTATGGTTTAGCGTGAGGAATAGAAACTAGAGAACAGAGGCATAGAGTCAGGGGAAGGCGGAAGGCACACAGTCGCAGATTCGCAAAAATCATTCTGACAGCTCATCTCGCAAAAACAGAACAGAAAGCGTTTTTTGGTTGTACTTAAATATCCTTTAGAGGTACAGGGTGCGCCATATAAAGTGTCGGTATGGCAAAAACCGATTGCTATATGTTGATCTTGTTCCTTTAATTTGGTCCTGTACAATTTATTTCGACTACTTTTTGAACACAACATCAATCAAGTGGCCGCCTTTATTGGCCACAACAAAATGTGCCCTTTTTGCGGCATTTTCCATCACTTTTTCGAGCGTCTCAGTCGATAAAGTGGCGATTTCGGCACGAATGTTGGCCTTAAGCTCTTCAATGGTCTGTGGATCGCTGGCGTAAGCCTTGCTTTTTAAATAGCCCCACAAAAAGAAGTCTGGGGCGGTCAAATCTGGAGATCTGGGTGGCCAGTCAATATCGCCTCTTTTCAGTGTCGGCCATTCGAGAGACTGTTTGGCCGTATTTCAAACGAAGTGGGTGGTCTGTCGCCAATATTCTTTGTGTTAATTGCTCTTTGTAGGGGAACAAATGCAAATCATCCTTCATAATGCGCCGCAAAGTGATTCCACTGACGTCAAACTGCTGAGCGCGATGACGATACGACATTTCTGGGTTCTGGACAACACTATCCCTTACCGCTTCAACCAATTCATTGGAACGTCTTGGTCGTTGACGGACGCAACGCGGACGATCTCGCACTGTTCCATGATTAGTAAAATTCGACGCCAAACGACGAATAGTGTTGTCAGACGGTGCCTGTTGGCCACGATATTTTCGACGATATGCACGCTGAGTTAGCACAATTGAACGATTATTTTCGATGAACAGCGTCACTATTTCGGCACGTTGTTTTGGTGTGAAGCGTTCCATGGTCAAAATTGTACTAGATTGATGTTTCCAAAACATGTCTAACAAAAGCAATCGGTTGGTAAATGTCAAAGTTATTCAGTGTTGCCATACCGACACTTTAGAAGGCGCACCCTGTATAAAAGCTATAACTTGAGCCCCACAGAAGGATTAAAATTTAAAATACGAATAAGCCTGAACTAGTCCGATTTTGGATTGTCTTAAGTACTTGATCTGGGCTACAGAGCTTCTTGCTGAAGAAGTGTCTAAATGCCTAGTGGTTTTGGATAAAATGTACACTACTTATTTTATACCTGCTCTCGCGAGACGGTTGATGGTCGAGTGCGGTGCGACGCCGACGTCAGTGTGTACAGTTGGCTTGAGGTTTTGAGTTCAAATAGCAGTACAGCCCCAGTAAAATGTAGCACAGCTTTGAAAGTAGTTGGTGGGAGTAGTCGGGGTGGTGGTGCTTGTGTACTTATAGGTACACATGATGCTTAAAGCTAAGGATGCATCCCTGAATTATAACGACAAGCAGTCAGTTCCGGTATTCACTTTCTATCAAAGTCGAATTTGAATTCGACCATTCCTGCATAAGCAGGATGGATTAATTCGGTCTAAAACCTTTCGTATGGAGCCCATTGTATCAAATGGAAGTAAACACTTTAAGGTTTAATACAGATTTCCTTGATGGTAGACCAGAAAATGCTTCAAATTCAAGTTTACTAAGCTTGCTAGAAGAGATACGAAACTCATAACTCCAAGTATTCAGCCAAATCGATCAAGAACTTTTTGAGTAACAGCTGGAGCATTTGGAAAAACGCCAGTTTAGAGACTACCTGGGTCGCTACTCTGAAAAATATGCAGTATACGTGTACAATACATTTCGGATATCGGGAAAGGGTTTCCCACCCTTTAATTTTCCAAACGATTTCGCAAAGAATTTCATTTTGGCCATGCCAATACAAGTTGATTTAGTCTCCAGAGTGGGAGCCTTCAGTGTTTTAGTTGCTTCCACACATCTCGGGCCTGGCCAGGCTTGCCTGCCCGAACTTTTTGCAACTGTCAATTAAAAGCGAAACTAATTAAACTTTGCAACACACAGAGCAACCGCCGAGACGCGTAATTAATCGACACATACACCAGCCACAAAACGCCCACGAAAACCCCTGAGATGCCATATTGGAACAGAGAGAGCGGGAGAGAGCGTGAGAGGGAGTGGGAGGGGCAGGGTGCGAGCTATTATACTAATGCAACAATCGCTTAAAGTTTAATTAAACTTTTATATAAACAAAAAGTCATGGTCCCTGACGATGACGACAATTATTAATCAATTTGCAATTTAGTTAAGCAAAAGGATTTAAGCAAGAAAACATATTTCCGCTTTCCTTTGTTTTTTCTGCTCCCATTCTTTTCGGCCAAATCAAAATGCCACCGCGGAGCGGGAGGCGTGGGCGGAGAGAAACCACATTGTCATCGTTTGGAGGCCAGCAGGCAGTAAATGACAAAAGCACTAAAAACAATATGGCGTCACTTCCGGAGTGGCATTAGCGGCGAACGGGTGTCCTGTAGCATCCGAGCGCCGTGGGGCATTGCAATGTCACGGCGCGTGCGGCAGCTCGGAGTGTCATTGTTGTTGCTGGGGCGGTGTCATCATCATTAACAGGCTAACCAAAACGATTTGATCGATACACACCTTTGCAGTCAGCCAGTCGGTCGGTCGGACGGTCGGACGGCCGGTCAATCATACATTCATTTTAAATTCGCCCACTCGGTGCCGGGTTTGTATGCCTGGGCAGCAAATTAATTAATGACCTGGGCGGAACCGGGACTCGCGTCGAGCTGAACGCTCATTATGCGCCGCACGAGTTCGATTTGATGCTCATTTACTTGTTTGTCTGCCCTTCGGATTCTTTTTTCGCTGTCGGTCCTCCCCTGGCTCACCGCAATAATTGGAAAAGTTTTCATTTGAACGCCATCAACGACACCAACAACAAGAACAATGGGGCGTGTTGCTACGACAAGAAAATTGCGGTTCCGGCAACAACAAGAACAAACGACGTCGGCGAAAAGTCATCAAAGAGCTACTAAAGGTTGACGCAGGCAATGACCACCCATCGCCCATTCGCATAACCATTCTGCTGCTGTCCGGCAACTTTTTGCGGCCATCGCACGCTCTCATAGATTTGGCACGCAACCGACCACGAAAACGAAACGAAAACACTTTGGCGCGTCCGAGGAGACAGGCCCGGGCAACGGCCGGGCAGATGCCTCGGTTGCACTTCTCCACTGCACTGTAGCCGATTGAAGCTTATACGGTTTATTGTTCAATTGGCTGCCGGCCGATATAACAAAAGGGTCAGACCTTTGTTCTGTTTGGAGGAACACAGTGTAACCGAAGTAGAATCCCGAGTCTCATTTACTAGCAATCAGCAGGCACTTTTGGGCACCGGAGAAGGAAGACCACGTAAAGCAAATCTGGAGTGTACCTCCAGAAAGAAGAAAAGTAATATTTTATTACAAAACATTCTAGATGATCTTTGTACAAAATCAGAAATGCTTGGGATAGTTCATTTTAAAGCTGTAAAGTCATACTGTAAAGTAATATCAAAGAGGGGTGAAAGAGCGGTAAAGTTGTCCCACAAAACGGGTCAAAATAAGCATCTTAAGCTACTTTAGGCTTTAAGATTTATAGTAAATCTACCCGCGATGTGTCATTCACGAAAACAGTTTTGTGTTCAGCACACAGAAATCATCTATCATCATCAACAACGCCAAACTAAAAGAGTCTAATTTTGTTCCCTTGTGTAATATTAAGTTAATATATCAATAACAATCTTCCCAACTTAAATACCCTTTGTATATTTATGTGTGGTGCTGGTGTGATCAGAAGAACGGTTGTCGAGCTATGAGCAAAAGAATGTTTGCTGTATCAAAATTCATACTAGGCATTCACTTTCGTCTGTATACTTACATCTTACACTCAACCAAAAAATCCTTTCGTTCTGGATTAGATCAATCCAACACGTATTAAAACAGAGAAGTACCCAGAATGCGTTAGCTAAGCTTTATAAGATTTATACAAGAATAAAAAGATTCAATTTACCAAACCATTTGCTATGTAGAGGGCGCCTGGATCTCAATTTGGTTCCAGTTCCATGGACCCAAAAGTTAGTCAAAGTCTTTCGGGACTGAAAAAAAAAACTTCGGTTTTCTTATCTTATTATACTTTTCAGAATAGATAGATATTGGGCCGTACTTGATGTACATTAAGGCACGAGGCTCGGACTTAAAAGCTTTGGACAGACAGACGTATATGACTATATAGACTCGGCTGTTGATGCTGATCAAGAATTTATATACCTTATAGGATCGAGAATGTTTCCTTCTCCCAGTTACATACAAAGAAAATAAAATCGAGATATTCGGGACTAAATCAATCGTACACTACGTCAGAAGTTGGTCAACCCCAGATTTTCTCATTCCAAGTACGAACAGGATTTTCCTGATTTCGGATTTTTCAATCCTGGATTGATTTTAGCATTTTTTTTTTAAATCAACTTGATCAGAGGAACATCAGTTAGATCGCTTGCTTAAGTAGAGTTAAGAGTCATCTCTACTCTCTCCTATATGGTACTCCTGAGTTGCAGCTGTTGAACTCTAGTTTCGAGACATCGACTTCCACGGATAAATCCCACATCTCGTATTCAAAGAGCAGTCCGAGTTGTTGTAAACGAAGTCTGTGTATCTGACTTCATATATATTTTAGGCAATTCAATGTATTCTAAGAATTTAATTTCCAAAATTTTCGAAAACTCACTGAAAAGAAACTGGCCTGGTGATAAACCATTACTGAACCACTGAAACGAAACAGAACACATCACATCGCTGATCATAAGTGCATCCAGTCCAAAGTATATGCCCGAGCACAAAACGTTCGAAATCTACAATTCAAAAACGATTATCAAAATAAAATCTAAGGCTTTAAAACTATGAACACGTACACTGCGGAGAAAAACCAATCTATTCTAGGAAATCTCTTTACTACAAATTCCAACCCAAAACCAATTTTCGGTGTCCTAGAAATCTCTTTCAGTTGGTTTCAAATCTCTAGAGATTAGGGAAGAGACCAAGTTCACCCCTAAAACTTTTTAGATAAGAAACATTAGTCTTGGAAATGTAAAAAAGTTTATTTTATTGAAGAGGTTGCATTAAATAACTAACACAATTAATTTGCTTTAGTATTAAAATTTGCCTTTTAATCATTTTAGTATCGAAACCAACCAGGGGCTGCCATATCAACGAAAGCCGCCTTGCCACTCTCCCTCAGTTGGCATTGCTTTCGCCCAGGCTTGCCAAGTTCTGTTTTATGATTGGCGCGGATATATTTTGAAATTTGGGTACCGGTTTCAATTGAACAAATTAATTTAAAACTAAACGAGAAAGCTAAGCTAACTTCGTTCTTTTATACCCTTGCAAATGCTTGCTTAAATATTTTCAAATAAATACTCTTTTTCCCATTTTCCGACCGATCGTTCGTATGGGAGCTATATGATATAGTCATTCGATTTGGCCAAAAATTTGTAAAATTATGTGAAAGCATGTGAAACAAACAAGTACAAAATTGCAGGATGCTACCATTAAAAACAAAAAAGTTTTTCTAACTAAGACTGTTTTTCAGACCTATCTTTTGTATGGCAGCTATACCATATAGTTGTCCGATTTTGATAAAACTTGGTAGAATTATAAAAAAGCATAGAAAACCTGCGACTGCAAAGTTTGGAGACGTTTCCATTGAAAAAAAAAAGTTTTTCTCACTAAAACTAGTTTTCCGACCGATTATTCCTATGGGAGCTATGAGATATAGTCATCCGATGCGGTCAGTTCCGACATATTAGTAGTGTGCAGCAAAAAGAAGACTCTGTGCAAAATTTCAGCTCGATAGCTTTAAAACTGAGAGACTAGTTCGCGTAGAAACAGACAGACAGACGGACTGACGGACGGACAAAACTCAATCGACTCAGCTCGTCACCCTGATCAAGAATATATATAGCGGAAATGAATATTTCTATGCGTTGCAAACTTCTGGGCAAAATTATAATACCCTTTGCAAGGGTATAAATATGGAACATTTTATTTGAGCAAGATGCAACCCTGTCATTTGGGATGGACCAATTATCTTTCCCACTGAGAAATTGTAATCTCTCGAAGATTTGGGAAACTGACGGAACTTTTGAGCGACTTGCAAACTAACCGAAGGCAACATCTCTAAAGATTTCCAGGACACCACCGTATAACCTAGATGGAAAATCTCTTCTTCGTTGTACAAAAGCTCGAAATGAGGTTTAAAATCTTAAAATAAAGACTTACCGTATATCATTTCACTTATCAACCCTCCTACAATTCTCTGTGAATTCAAATTGAGATCAGAGCGGAAAAAAATGTATTTGTCTCCAGTGGGATTTCAGCTCGCTACCTCACAGTTCTAAGGCAACGGTTTGAGCATCTTTTACGTCGGGCTGAAGGATTTTACTCAGCTTTGCCGCTGGGTGTAGCATTTGGCTGATAGCTCAGCTCAGGTTCCAGTTGCAAAGCAAGCTCGTGTTCGGTCCACCGAGGGTAACGAGCTCGAACCCCAGCCGGGGGAAGGTTGAAAATCGAACCTTTTTGGGAACCGGAAATTATGGCATCTACAAAAATAATAAATCATTTTTTTTCTTTTCTTTTTCTAACTAAAAATGAAACAGTTTCATCTTAAAGTCGAGTATAACCGATCTTTATCCAAGATTGTGGATTTGAAAAAGGAATTGAGATTATAAATTTGTGTTGAGATATTCCCATGTCATGTCGGTTTCGAGACTAAAGTCTTGATTTTAGATTGATTTTCTTTTCAGTGTAGAAGGAAAGATCATGAAAACTTGTTCAGTATTTAAAAACATGAAATAGCGTAAGATTTCGAATCAAAGCTACCTTCGATTTTGGTTGAGTTCTGGGAAGTTTTAAGAGCTTTAGTCTTTCTACCTCATCCTCCGCTCCAGTAGAGTATTCCAAGTTCGTTAGCTCACCTTGGGCGAACTCTTCTTTGCTTGTTGTTTTGCAGCTCAGGCATTGCAGTTTGCCTACAATGATTTAAGTTTTCATTATCAGTCCAGGCACTTCACACTCCTCTGCCACTCCTCCTCCACAGTCAGCATGCAGTTAAATGTGAAAAGTTCCATTTCATCTGGATTACGTCGTTTATCCTGGCAAACAGGCACAGAGGGCTAGGGCTACACCAACACACAGATCCAGACACACTCACACACACACACACACACAGGATAATCATGCTACCCCTTCGATAGGAGTTTTGCTGCTGCTGCTGCCGCCAGCCGTTGTGCGAATGCATTTTCGACGCGCTTCAAATGCGCCAGCAACGCCACCAACCAAGAAAACCAATGAAAATGTTTGTCCGGCTCCCAAATGCTGGCCAGGAGGCCGGCGCTGGCATGTGTATGCGTGAGGGCGTGGCCGGGCATTTGTTATAGCAAATGCTAATGAAAAGTTGCTCGTTGCCAGCGGTGGGATCTGTGCAGTTTGCCAGAGCCGAAAAAAGTTGACTGTTTGCATTTGAGTTCTGGCAGGGCCACAGTGCTAATTTGACCCGAAACCAAATCAGAACCGGAGTCAGCTGGTATATCCCATGTATAACCATGGCGACGGCTGCTGATTAGCACCTCGTAAGGTAAGGGGGCCAGCTAACAATGCGCTTTTGTTTGAGGAGATGTGATGAGATGGCCGCTTCCGATACACAATTCCATGATTCAATTTTCTTCCAACTCATTTGTTTCTATTTGCTTTTGTAGCCTATTACGCACACCCACGCACTCACACACTCTCATTAGCGTCTGCTGCGCAAAATTTTAAGCCAACAAACCCGCCCAGCTCCTGAACTCGGAACACAGGGCTGCAGCTCCTCCTAGAGATTTGCTTACAGCTGCAGTGCCATGCAATTTAGTTGAATTACCAAGTGAAACAATAGCGTCTGTTAATTGGTTTCCTTTGTCCTCGGCCCCAGTAATGGGACTGCATCCGATTCTCCACTCACCACTCTCCACCGCCACCCTTCACCCGTCCACCCTTGCGGCTACTGTTTGCCGAATTTGCTAGAAGAATTTAAAATTGTCTTTGCCCAGGCAAAATTTATTAAACAAACAAAAAAGTCAAAGCCCAAGACTTTAACGTTCCATGAAGCCTTCAAGCCAGTGAAGTGCATTCTACAGAAATTTGCATTTTGCACTAACTAACCCAAGGACAAGGAACGGTAACGGTGCTGCAGTTGTTCTAGGGCGACAGCTGACAGCTTTTGGCCAGTGCTAATGAATGCCAGACTTTTGGTATCTGACTTGGCTCCGGCTGGCTTATCTTTATGACGGCGCATAACTAAATGGCCAATCAGTGGAGCGGCAGCTGACAAATGAATTTGCTGGCCATGATTCCAACCCTTTAGATGAAGGAGTTGTAATTTGAAGAGAGCGAGAGGGGCAGACAGAGAGAAGAAGCTTTAAAACAAACTGGAGCACAAAATGTTATTCATTCAATGCCACAGATCAGCAAGGTCTCTAACAGCGAAAGCATCGTCGAAGGGTCGGTGCAGCCGGTTAGAAAGGAGCCAAGGGCAAGTCAACTACTGGCTTACTCAAAATCTAA
>JAWNNO010001813.1:0-13502 GCA_035044985.1 Lordiphosa fenestrarum
AGCCAATCAGACCAAACCAGCCATGGGTAATTAAAAAAATACCGGAGCTTAATTGTGTATTGGTGCACTGTGTAACAGCTGAATTTAAAATACAATGTTTTTTGTTGGGCCCATGTCGTGGCATGCAGAAAAGCTACATGCCGCATGTAGAAATGAGAAAGCCAAGCGAGGCATGTAGAAAAGCTACAAAATCGTAGTGGGTGCAAAATCCCTGTTAAGCGTGTAGAAAAATTACATTTTCGTGTAGTTTTCACATATTTTTTTTTTCTGTGTACGATGACGAACATTCGTTCTTAGAGATGGAAAAAGCTGAAGGATTGCCATGTAACGCAAATACTCCTTACACCTGCAGTAAGATCATGTTTATTTTTTATTATAACTCACTTAAGACTTATTTGTGGACCCACACACCCTCATATGTTGTCATACAATATTTTTGTTCAGCCATGCCCACTGACAGAGTGGAGATCAAGCACAGCAAGCTTATAAAATGTTTGTTCAAGTTTCTCATAATGTCTACAGCAAATTTTATTAAGGTTAAGTTTTCTTGATTAAAGCAAATGCAAAGCCGTAAGCCAAAGCTATTTAACTGAATTTGACGCTGATGATTTGACAAAAGCCTAATGACACTTAACGTTCACCGAGCCACCATCGAGAGCTGGATGCGACATACATAATGTGATTCCTGATGATTTTCGAGGCAGCCAAACGGAAAACGTATTTTAGTGATTTTTAATGCGAAAGCAATTTGAAAAGTTTTTGTTTTGCCAAAAGTTTGTAATGATGAGGCGCGTGTGGGTGAAGTGATGGCAACTTGGGTGGCTGATTAAGCATTCAACTTGGTTTCGTATCACATTTTTGCGGCTGCTGTGCGACATGGCGCATTTCGCTAACAAAGTTGATTGAAATAATTGCGTCTACCCTCCCCATTCGTTGGAATTCCAGTCGCTAAGTAGGCTTATAAATTGGCAAATGTGTAAATTACAAAATACATTTTCAGCAGCCGCACAAGTTGGTGACAGATAATGTGGAATGAGGAAACGCAAAACTTTACAGACCTATCAAATATTAAAATCCTTGAATCACAAGCAATCTGACAGTGAATATTATTTTATAGAGCTTTTAATTAAATTTGAAGCTGTTTTGATTTATTTGGAAATGGTATTAAACTGGTTTTCACTTTTGAACAAGTTGGTAACGCACTTTGAGCCAGGAACTAGCCAAACGCATACCACAATCAAGGTTCACGTTTATAGTTGAAACACTGCTGCGTACGATCCCGTTTTAAACCCGAAAAATATCACCATAAATGGATATTAAAAAATATCCATTCAAAATGAAACGAAATCATCCAATGGACGTGGATGTACTGCCAACAGAAGTTCTTAAATATAAATCTTTCAATTCTATGTGACACCGGTGAACTTCGTAATATCTCTACACTCATATACACTCATAAAACATTCGACCTGAAAATTAGAAATTGTCCTATGAAATCCGTCCTAAGGCGATTCAACATTTTCTCATTTATGGTACATTTTTCTGAAACTTAGAAATTATTTTTCTTAGATTTAAGGTGAATCGCCTTAGAACGGATTTCATAGGAGAATTTCTAGTTTTCAGGGCGAGTTTTTTTATGAGTGTAGGAACTAAATATCTCTGAATATCTTTTTAATTCACCTATGTTGTTGCAGACCAATTCAATTCCTCTTAAGCGCACAAACGTACTCAAACTTTCTTGTTTCTAACTAGAATATTGTCCCACAGCTAAATGTGCTCATAAATTAGAAATGTACACAGACGCACACACACATACAAGGAGAAGAAAACTCACTCGTCAGCGAACCAAAAGTTTCCTCCAATCTAACCAGCATATAAATTTGACAGCAAAGAAAAAGCATGGCAAAATTAACAAACCAACACAATTTACGCAGTGCTCACACACGCGCACACACACACTGGCTCACCTTGGCATAAACAAAGAATTTTCATAAACTTGCTGCATACTTTTAGGCAGCCACACACTCGCAAGCCAAACAAGAACCACACGCATATTTCGTCAAGGAGCTGCCTGCCATAAAATTGCGTCAAGCCAAAATTTATCTTTTTCCGGAACGAAAAGAGAGCAGCGAGAGCCACTACTCGAATAACTTTTTCTTCTTCTTGTTCATCATTTTTTTAATTAAAAATTTAGCATAGCATCGAGAAGAGCGAATCCTTTCTGCCCTAAACCGCTAATATGTATGATGCACGAGAAATTCCACAAATTTGGCCAGTATTTTAAGTAATTATTCATTTACCTTTTGGCAGGTGTGGACCTTGCTTGTGATGCTTAGATTGGCCATTTTAGGGCATGTGTAAACTGAAGCTTACATTTCTTTCAAGTGACACACGCCCTTCTGGTCAAGTAATTGCAAGTTCAGTGTCCGGGCTGGCTTGTTTGTATGTTTTACGTAATTTGGCACTTGCTTCAAAAGGTGCTAGACAAACAGTTGAGGATAATCGCCCAAAAGACTTCATAGGAATATTATATTTCTTACGGTTTACAAGGAAGAGGAGCAAGCATGCAAATACCTTATATTTTAATAAGTTTTCATTTGAATTCCTGTTCCATTTAAGCAATTAAATTGTGTATTTGCTGCAGTTTGTACTTTTGCCAAGAATAAGATGATGAAGCCTCTACAGTGGCAGATGGAAAATCAATCGCAGTAAGCACACTACACTCAAGAAACATAACCCCAAAAGTTAACTATTTAGAAACTATGCAGCGAACAGTCTTTTGATCATAACTCGACAACCGTTCATCCGATCATCCCCCCAAATCGATAAGTTATCCCGATAACTAAATATGTCCAGAAAGAACGAACGATCTATCTATAAAACTGTGGGAGATAAACCGTTTTTCCATATTACAGGGGCGGGAGGGGGCGTGGCCAAAATTGAAAATAAACTTGATCTGCCTGAAGACATAAGAAGCATATGTGCTATACATGTCAAACCTCTATTTCTCACCATCTCTGAGATCTGTGCGTTCATACGGACAGACAGACGGACGGACGGAAATGGCTAAATCGACTCGGCTGTTGATGCAAGAATATATTATATATACTTTATGGGGTCGGAGATGCTTCCTTCTGGCTGTAACATACTTTTGCACAAACTTAATATACTCTATGTACCTACGGTACAGAGTATAACGAGAGCATAAGCTAAAGTCTGCCCGTCCGATTTTGAAATACCCGTTACCCAAGGCAATAAGTGTTTAATAACCTCATGCGGCTCAGATAAGTATGCAACTTTTTTTTTAACCCTGCCATTTATTATACGATCTTTATGAGAATTTGTATTTGAATATACTGCAAAATCTGAGACGGTCTGACGGACATAGCTCGGCTGTTGATGCTCATGAAGAATATATACACTTTATGATATCGGAGATGCTTAGTTCTGCCTGTTACATACATATAGTGAACCCTTTTTACTCTACGAGTAACGGGTATAAAAATAGAGAAAAGTTAACTTCGGCTCGGCCTTGCAGCATGTTTTTTAACTTATTTTTCTCACTATGACTACTTTTCTGACTCTACTTTTGTATGACAGCTATACTATATAGAATATATGGAGAAGCATAGTAATAACGGAGTTTGGAGACGTTTGCATTACAAACAATAAAGTGTTTCTCACTAGAACTAGTTTTTTGATCGATCGTTCCTATGCCAGCTTTATGTTATAGTCATAAGACCAGAAGATTTCGTGCAAAGTTTGGTGGCGATAGCTTTAAAACTTACGGAGGAGATGGCATAAAAACAGACGGACATGGCGATATCGACTCAGCTCGTAATGGTGATCAAGAATATATATACTTTATGTGGTCGGAAATGGTTCATTCTGCAACGGTATAAAAATATAAATTTAAAAAAGTTTGCGCCCATAAATCCAGTTTAGAATCTTGCAAGCCTTGCAAGGAATCGAATGGCATCTCATTGCACAGCACCATAGCCAATGGAACTAAAAATCTTCAAAAGGATATATATAAAAGATATCCTGGCCTGTTCCGGAATTCACTTTCGACAAAATTTGTCGAATTCGGATTTTGTTAAGTGTATTAAGTCGGCTTTGGGTTAATCTGCGAGTACATCAACCTTAAGGACAACTTTTTGTTCAAAGAGACCTACCCCTCCTGGTCGGTTGACTTCAAGCAGTAAAGGTGACCGGTTTTGATGAAAATCTTTTACATTAGACGTTTCAAGGCAGGATCTAGCCATGGGACCTTTTGCAAAGTAGGCACACAGACTATCCGTAGCACCGCAACCAGCTATAATATAATCACCTATCATCAACGACTCCTAAATACTTCTCCAGTCCGAATTAACATATCCATTACATCTCTTAACATAACATTCAAGGTTGCATATTCCGCAAGTACCCCTTAATATGAAATTTGTAATTCAGTGACGCCCCACATATCGTAAACACTTCATAAATTACCATAAAACCTTGAAGGCAAACAAAATTGTTAAAAATAGACAACGATTAGGGTTGAGCCACAACCAAATAGTTTTCCATAAGCACAATTGCGTGTCGGCATGCAGCCTTAAATAAAAGTTACACAAACTATTTGCCAATATGTGGGAAAATGTTGTCCTACTGCGTCTTGCCAACAAAACACCTCTGCCAACTATTCGCAACCCAAAATTAAACTTCAAAAATTTGTTTTAACTATGAGCAAACACACACACACAGACACTTAACTGAAGTGGGCCAAAAGACAACCAGCCATCGACATTGGCTGACAGCTGCTGACATCTTTGTCATTTTTACTCAGGCGCAATACTCCCTTCCGCCACCCTCTTGGGCCGCTACTGAGCACGACAATGTTATTGATACCTCAAGCTTCCGTTTACAGGGAGCAAGAGAACCCTTTTGGTGAGTCCCTTAAGCATATTGTCTCAATGTACATATAAATTTTATTCCTTTGGCCACTTTTGGCCCGAAAGTTGCCTGGGAGTTTTGTTGATGACAATAAAGCAAACTTGCAGCTGTTTATTAACATGTTTCTTTGTCAATATAAACATATACGAACAGACACACACACACTCACACATCTATCTATATATATATAGATAAACTGACAATGATGATAGGCAAACCGAGCAAGAGCTCATGCCATGTGTCTGTCTGCAAGTTTCGCTTTACATGTGGAAAAATTCCTTCAGGCCAAAGTGTGCATTAAGAAGATTGTTTTACTATTGTTGTAATACACCCCAAAATACTCCTCCACACCCAACCCCATCCAAGGGAGATCCAAAAATACCTTAACTACATGATAACCGAGACACTGAGAGAAATTACTTTAGTTGCGCCTAAATATTTTCATCAATTTTTAAGTTGGTAGTAGTAGCTATCACTCTATAAAGTAAATTATTTCTCACTCTTATTTTGAATTGACAAATAAATGTACAACGTTGTAAATGTAGTTTTGGATCCGATTTGGATTTTTTCCTTTGAGATTTTGCGATTTGACGTCTTTGAATGAAGACGACTTGAATGTTTAGAAACCATATACTTTTAGTTGAAGTGCAACCAGGATTTATAAGGAAAACAAGCTGCACAACAGCCATCTCAATTATAGCTGACGAAGTTAGCAATGGCTTAATTATAGTAAAGTTGTTTGCTTGACGCTCTTTGACCACAGCTAGGCTCTTGACACTGTGAATCAGGATAGTTTTTGTACATGATTTTACAAGTACAGCAGTCAAACTTCTTAGGTCTTATTTAACAGATAGATTACAGGCCGTGGTCCCTCAATCTCCCCTATCTAATTTTATAAACCACACACGTGGTGTTCTTCAAGGCTTGTTTTTAGGATCTTTTCTTGTTATTGAACTTCCAAGTAATTTGTCTAATTTTAAAGGATATATGCAAGCTGATGACTGATTGAACTAGTTCTCGATTGTATCTGTGCGTGAAACAAAGAACTTTTAAGAAAATAGAGTTAAGCTGGAGAAATCACGCTTAAATTGATTTAGTCCAAATCTGTATGCATTATCATGCATCAAAAGCCGATTAAATCCGATCCGACTTAAGCATCATGTTTAATAACAAACTTTCGTAAAGTAATTATATTAATAATACTTGTGGTTAGGAATGCCGGAAATAATATCGATGTTTTGGTCCAAAAATACGATATATCGTAATCGAGGCGTTATCAAATATTTTTATACTCTGTACCGTAGGTACATAGAGTATTATAAGTTTGTGCAAAAGTATGTAACATCCAGAAGGAAGCATATCCGACCCTATAAAGTATATATATTCTTGATCAGCATCAACATCCGAGTCATGTCCGTCTGTCCGTCTGTCAGTCTGTCCGTCCGTATGAACGCACAGATCTCAAAGATGGTAAGAGATAGAGGTTTGACATGTATGGGACAAATGCTTCTTATGTCTGCAGGCAGATCAAGTTTATTTTCAATTTTGGCCACGCCCCGCCCCCGCCCCCGCAATTTAGAAAAAACGTCATATCTCCCACAGTTTTGAAGATAGATGGCTTGTTCCTTCTGGACATATTTAGTTATTAGGATAGCTTATCGATCCGCTAAAGGAACAAAGAAGATCGGATGAACGATTTTCGAGTTATGATCAAAAGAGAAATTTTCTTGGTACAGAGTATGTTATAGTCGGGCTTGACCGACTTTCTTTCTTGTTTAGTAATATTTTCTGGTGATATTTTTGATACAGCTTTTCGAATGATGATTGTGTGTGATACATCTAAATATGACGTCTGTACAAAATATGTAAATATTCAAAAATTTAATTCCAAATTTGAACTTATTAAAGTTTCCATTAAAATAAATTCATGAACAAGTTTAAACTTCTTTTGATATAAATTATATGACTCACATCTATATCGGGTTTTCCCGGCTCTGAACCGAACCGAACCGCCAGTTGCAGCTGGTGTACCGAACCGCAAACCGAATCGGCTTTCTTTTAGAAATGCTCAACCGAAACGCAAACCGCAACTTAAAACGGTTCGGTTCGATTCAATTCTCTGGCGAGTTTTACGGGAATCGCTTTTCCCTATCCAATGGTTTTAATTAATTTGGGAATTTGAATCGTTTTCCTGAGATAATTCTTATACATTTCGTTCGACCCTCTAAATACGGAGGGATGCCGGATCGATATAACTTTTCAGAAAGAATTGTCGAAAATTTTACCACATCTAAAACTGTAAGTCTTCGGCAATTGCCCGCCGATTCCGTAATATATCTGTCATCAATCTGTATTTGTTCCTCTAGTAGTATACATTTTTTGTGATACTTCTTTACCTTAATTCAATCTTAGACGGAAGAGTTTTTTATACCCTTGCAAAGGGTATTATAATTTTGCCCAGAAGTTTTCAACGCAAAGAAATATTCATTTCCGTCCCCATAAACCATATATATTCTTGATCAGGGTGCCGAGCTGAGTCGATTGAGCTTTGCCCGTCTGTCTGTTTGTTTCTACGCGAACTAGTCTCTCAGTTTTAAAGCTATCCAGCTGATATTTTGCACAGACTTTTCTGACCGGATCGAATATATAATATGTTCCAATCGGTCGGATTTTCGGTATGAAAAACTTTTTTTCTTTTCAGTGGAAATGTCTCCAAACTTTGTATTCATAGGTTTTCTATGCTTTTTTATAATTTTGCCAAGTTTAATAAAAAATTGGACAACTATATAGTGTGGCAGCTAATACAAAAGATAGGTCTGAAAAACAGTCTAAGTTAGAAAAACTATTTTGTTTTTAATGGTAGTATCCTGCAATTTAGTAATTGCTGGTTTTACATGCTTTTGCCCAATTCTACAAATTTTTGTCCATATCGGATGACTATATCATATAGCTCCCATACTAACGATCGGTCGGAAAATAGGTAAAACAGGCAAAGGTAGAGAAGTTTTTAAATTATATCTATAATGAATGAGGATCATTTGGGTATTGGTTAATGTTCTTAATAGCTTCATTAGCTGGACGCTTCCTTCTCATCCAATATATGTCTTATTTTTTTACAAAAAAATGTCTCCGCGCTCTAAGATTCGGACCGAACCTTCTCTAGAATTTCAAAGGTTTGTCGCGTTGATATTTTGTAGTGTTTTGGTGCTTTGATCCTAGATTCTAAACTCAGCTATAACGTAGTTTGTGTATTATTCTTAAGAAATCCTTTTATTTCTGAAAATAACGAATATTTCGATATTATCGAAGCCCTAAAATATTTAAATCGAAATGATAATTTTGCATCGTCAAAAGTATCGAAATAAATATTAATACTCCTGGATCAGCTCGGCTCAGTGGTTCTTGATTTCGTTTAGGAGCACTTTCGCAATTGCTGAAACATCGGCAATAGTTTTAGTTTTATTAATACGCTTAAAATATTCTTAAAAGTTTAATCAATTGAATCGAACATGGTAGTTTGTCAATATCAAAAGGTGCTAGCAGCGTGCGTATTCTTTGACGCGCAAAATTGTACGAAAAATTTAACACTTGGGTTTGATTTTCTAAATGCTAACTAAGTACATAAATAGCAAAAAGTTTTAACATAATATTATTTGAAAAATTGTTCCAAGTGTAGTCACATCAACTTGCCTGCAGGTTCAAACTCCACCTCAATCTGTGGGTCCTTTTCCAGCTTGAGCTTCCTTGCTGTTGTCATTCCACTCAACAAAAGGATTCAAATTTCATTAAATCTCATACAAAAGTATCAAAATGCCATTGTTGTCATGGCACTACCCACGCACGCACACACACACACACACACACACATGTGCATGCACTTGCCACCAGCACACTGAGATTCACTTCCACCCATTTGGCAGCTAGTAGAAGGTTTGAAGTCTTTAGCTATTGGTAACTGCTTTTACTTTGGGCCTTTTATTCGATTTATGTTTGAAGCTCTCTGTGTAAGTGGGTTGTGGGTGGTCGGATCACTATCTCGTGTAATGGAAAACTTAATAGACAAGGCAAGGCAACAACACACTTTGGATTGAAACAATATTAAGAGTTGTTTAAGTGTTGCCAATGTTAATCGCAGCAATTGCAATTGTTGATTTTGGACTTCCTCTTACGGTTTTGGCAAAAGGCATAAAGTGTACTAAGCCTTGATTAGGCGGATATTACTTCAAGATGGGGAGATGAAGATACAAAGATATTTGTTTGGCAAATCCGATGTGAGCTTTGAGAATGGGCAGCTGTGTTGAGTTTGCTGCTTAATTTGAAAATAGGATTCATCCGATTACCTATACAATATACTTGCGATTTGCACGTTGTAGCTGCATGTTGACCGTTTGTTAGCCACCTTACTACGTGGTAGTGCTTTCTAATTTAAGATTTTAAATGAAAAATCAGTTGTGACTGCTAAATTCTGGATCGCCATACATTGAGAGCAAACAGTGGAAATTCACTCAACAAGTCACTGAACAAGTCTATAAGCAAGTTTCTAAACCAGTCGCTGAACATGAGTAACTGGTCAGGGGTGAGTGAACAACACGCACTGAACAAGTCTGACTGATGCACATGTTTTACTCGTGTAGTTCAGTCACTCACTAACAATCCATTTTCACCCCTTCTTGTTACTCATTTTAAGCGGGTGAAGGCTCTAAAAATAGCGGAAGGTGACCATCGGTAAATCGGTTTCTGATTTGGCAAATCCAAGTGGATTTTACGCTCACGCTTAAAATTGGTAGTGCAAATACACCAATTCCATCTACATTTGCAAATACAAGGAGCATCAACAGACTCGAATTTTTTAGCAGCACAAAAACTGTTTCGTTTTGCTTTGCAACTAAACAACAGCCGAGCGAGCAGAGCAACATCTTGTGTCTGTGTGGCGGCAGCGCTGCCCTTAAGGGGGGGGTAAGCTATTTAAATTTTTATACTCTGTACCGTAGGTACATAGAGTATTATAAGTTTGTGCAAAAGTATGTAACAGGCAGAAGGAAGCATCTCCGACCCCATAAAGTATATATATTCTTGATCAGCACCAACAGCCGAGTCGATATAGCCATGTCCGTCTGTCCGTCTGTCCGTCCGTCTGTCTGTCCGTATGAACGCACAGATCTCAGAGATGGTAAGAGATAGAGGTTTGACATGTATGGGACATATGCTTCTTATGTCTGCAGGCAGATCAAGTTTATTTTCAATTTTGGCCACGCCCCCTCCCGCCCCCGCAATTTAGAAAAAACGTCATATCTCCCACAGTTTTGGCACAGATGGCTTGTTCCTTCTGGACATATTTAGTTATTAGGATAACTTATCGATCCGCCAAAGGAATGAAGAAGATCGGATGAACGGTTTTCGAGTTATGATCAAAAGACAAATTTTCTTGGTACAGAGTATGTTATAGTCGGGCTTGACCGACTTTCTTTCTTGTTTATATATATAAAATGTTCATAGTCCAATTTATTCGTACTTTAAGATTTTCCATGATTTAAGTTTGTTAAAAAAATGTTTGTAATTGAACGAAAACAGCTATCGAAACTTCAAACGCGATTATCTCGTGGTCACTTTTTCGAAAACGTTCCACACGATAAGAATATTCTAATATGTTCAGAGTTAGAGGTGGGCGCGGGCCGGGCTTTTTTACGTGGCCCGCGGGCTTGCACAGGCCCGGAGCGGGCCCGGGCTTCAAAATAGCGTTTCGTGCGGGCTTCGTGCGGGCTCGGGCCTTACAGCAAAGGCCCGGCCCGGTAAGGCACGAAAAAGCCCGAAAAAGTATTTATGTGAATAATAACACATCAAAAAGTTTAAGAATCGCAAAGCTCCCAGGCATATATTTAAAGCTTGTAGAACTGTCCTTTATCGCATTAAAAATGTTTTTCGATAGCTCTATCGAACTTTGTTTATTAAAATACACTTATATTAAAATACAAACATAATGTTATTTATTTACTTATGTATTACAATGGTGGTTTCTATATAGAAGTCCTAACTGCGCCTAACTTTAAAAAATCATAAAAAAAATACTATCGAAATGGCCATAGCTTTTCCAAGTATTTTTATATTTATTAATTTCGGGCCGGATCGGGCCTCTATGAAAAAAAGTCGTGCCGGGCCGGGCCGGGCCATTTAAAACAGCCTTCGTGTTCGTGCGTGCCCGGGCCTCAAAAAGTAGGCCCGCGCCCACCTCTATTCAGAGTATTAGCAGAATATTAGCAATATTAGCAGAACCTAATAAATAAAATCACAGAACATCCAAGTACAAGTTATTTTGAAGTCGGGTTTCCCGACTACAGCGTTTTACTTTATTCAATTCTATTCAACTGAATTTCTTTCTTAAAGTAATAAACAAATTTTCTTCATCAGTGACCTAAAAAATTCTTAACAAATAAAAGGAGAAAAAAAAGAAAATATACATGCATAGCTCATGTATTTCAAAAGTAATAATTTTAGCATTTTTCCTAAAACTAAACAAATTAGAAAAATATTTACCATGTTGCTTACAAACACAAAAAGAACAGAATTTGTATGGGGCAAACAGCTGTCCTAAGAACTTGCAAAGCTGCTCAAACAGAAGCACACACACACACATGCATATGCCATTTTGAAGCTTAAATATTTTACAAACTAATATCTATTCAATTTGTATGCATTGGCATCAATTTGTGTGCGAGTGTAGCCCAGCTTGGGCATACCAACACACAGGTGACAGAAGTTTGTCCCTTCCTACCCCCCGACAAACAAATAATTTATGTATTTCTAATAAGAGCAAAGGCTACAACAGTCAATTGCATTGTGGCTGCTCGGGTGAATTTCATGTTTAAGCAATAAAACAGCAATTCCTTTTTAATTTTTCTGTTGATAAAAATTGGACATTTCAAACTAATTTAAAACAAGGCTTTACACAACAACCCAAGGGGACAAATTGAGCTTCTACTTTTCACTCAAAAAAAAAAGGATGTACGCACACAGAAAAAAAAGATCAAATCGGCCTTCATCTGCAAAAAGATCATTAATTATTTTTTCTGTGCAGTTTATCGACGAATTCGAACGTCAAAGATGATTAAAATTATTTCTAGCCGATATCTCGTCTTCTAAATAGCTTTTTTGAGTCAGAATTACATAATATAGATAAATAAATATATATATGTATTTTATGGCATCTCTATATGACGTCCAACCCGAAAGTGTTCTATTAAAAAATTCAAATGGGCAACAAATCTTAAATCACTAGATACATTAAAAAAACAAGAAAGAAAGTCGGTCAAGCCCGACTATAACATCCTCTGTACCAACGAAATTATACGCCCAGCATAAATTTTGATGCTGCAATAGCAGCTGAAAGCAGTGCTGCTATTGCGCTGCAGCAGCTACCAATCTTTTGATCATAACTCGACAACCGTTCATCCGATCTTCACCATTCCTTTGGCGGATCGATAAGTAATCTATTGACTCAATTTTTCTTGAAGAAACGAACCATCTGTCTTTAAAACTGTGGGTGATAGGACGTTTTTTCTAAATTGCGGAGGCGGGAGGGGGTGTGGCCAAAATTGAAATCAAAATTGATCTGCCTGCAGACAGAAGAAGCATATGTCCCGTACATGTCAAACCTCTAACTCTTAGTATCTCTGAGATCTATGCGTTCATACGGACAGACAGACGGACATGGCTATATCGACTCTGCTGTTGATGCTGATCAAGAATATATATACTTTATGGGGTCGGAGATGCTTCCTTCTGACTGTTACATACTTTTGCACAAACTTATTATACTCTACGTACCTACGGTACAGATTATAAAAACAGCCACAATCGACCTAAAATTTATAAATGCGCCTTTAAAAAGGAGTCAAAGTATTGTTGTCGATATATCTCAAAATATAAATATCAATATTTTCAAAAATTTAAATTTTCAATATCGTTATTTGATATATCGAGACCAAAAAACATCGATATATCTATAATATCGTTGTTTGCTAAAGCTTACACAAACCAGGAAAAGATATCTCAGCTCACGGCGACTCTAACAGAACACCATTCACACCAAATTCTCACACTTTCTTACATTAAAACACGTATACATTATCGGAAAGCCCAAATGGACATTGCCAAGTACTGTTAATACCGAATACTTCACACTAGTAAAGGGTGATTTTTTAGCTATTATCTTTTTGGCAACACTGGTTTAAACAGCTCACGCACGTTTCGTGTTTTGTTTCACTGTCAAACATCTTCAGTTTGGTCCCTAATTTAACCATGAATCGTCTTACAAACGAACAAAGCTTGCAAATTATTGAATTTTATTATGAAAATGCGGGCTCTGTTAAGAAAGTTCATCGCGCGAAAAATTGTGTTCAGCGACGAAGCTCATTTTTGGCTCAATGGGTACGTAAATAAGCAGGATTGTCGATTTTGGAGTGAATATCAGCCAGAAGCATTGCAAGAGCTACCAATGCATCCAAAAAAAGTCACAGTTTGGTGCGGTTTATGGGCTGGTGGCATCATTGGACCGTACTTCTTCAAAAATGAGG
>JAWNNO010001815.1:0-60007 GCA_035044985.1 Lordiphosa fenestrarum
GGTTATCCACACTTCTCTCTTTATCCACGATGTCACCAGCCTTCTCCGGAATTTTGTTCTTCGTCGACTTTGCTATTTCAAGGCACATGCAAATTAGAATTGTTTCTCGTTTCACAATTTAGTCACCGACACAAAGCGAGAGATATTTGTTTATTTCTTTTTATTTTGACGATCCGTCTCTGTTTAAATTCAAATTAAATCAGCCAGAGAATCGCACTGTCAGCAGCTTGTGCGAGGTATCATATTTCTCAGCGGATGTTTCGCAACAAAGTCGCTGGTCTCTTGAGCGACGTCGCTGACCGTTCACAATGCTAAACTGAATTGATGGAATTTATCGCTTGCACTGGGAGTGGGTTGTTACAATGAAATTATACAATACAGCACATAAACTAAATAAAATGGCGTTCGCTGTAGCCACATTTACACATCACATTTAATTTTTTTAGATACTTACTTTGCAAAAATAAGTCCACGCACACACTCTTATACCACCGCAATTGAACAAAATATCTTTTGAGTCACTAAATTAAAAGAAATGTAATACAAAAATTCTTAAAGACGCCAGGTATATTTAGTAAGAAAAGAGTGTGACCGATGCATCGATAGTGGAAAAAAACCATCGGTGTTTTTAGCTTTGATGAAAACATCGATGCATCGATGTTATCATCGATGTTCCTCCAGCTCTATGTCTTACTCGTCTTCCTGGATCTGTTCTCCAAGTGGGTAGAATTAAACGGCACACCTAGTACGAGCTTTCCGAAACCGAAATCTGAGCCGATTTGGAGTCCCGAGGGTTTTCTTTTGTGACAACGGAACACAATTAACAAGCCGGGCATTTAAGGAGTTCGGAAAGAAAGCAGGTATGTAACTACAGTACACCGCGCCACATAGTCCCCAACAAAAACCCTACGGAACGTTCCAACAGGACGATCAAAACTATGATAGCCCAGTACCTGCGGGAAGATCATAAAACATGGGACGAGCTGTTACCAGAGTTTTCCTTGGCCATCAACACTAGTATCTCAAACACAACAAGATTCAGCCGCGCTTTCCTCATTCAAGGACGCGAGCCCAGACTACCTGGTGCTTTGTACGAAGAAGTAACCCCAGGATCAAGCAAGGACACCTCAGAGCCTCGATGCAAAGCACAGCAATTAAGGGACGTTTTCACCGTGGAACTGGAAAACGCACAGAGAGCAGCACAAGAGCAAAGTCGCCACTACAACCTCAGACGTCGAAAATGGAGACCTGAGCTTAGAGCACTAGTGCTGCTAAAACAACATCATCTTTTCTAGGCATCGGATGCCTTTGCGGCTAAGCTCGCTCCCAAGTACGACGGGCCTTATAATCTAATAAAATTTCTCTCTTCAAATATAGCTCGTATCCAGTTGGTGGGCAGTCGCCACCGCCGAACGGCCAACTTGGCCGACCTAAAGGCCTTCCAACAAGACGAAGCTGGCGAGGATCAGGACGGAACCCACCCAGCCATGGTTCCCAACGTTGCAGCAGCAGATTACCCAAACACGACCGAGCCATCGACCATCCCAGAGCAGCATAGCGCCATCCCAGGCGAGAAGGAAGACACCTAGAAGTAACCAGCGGCGAGCAGTAAGCCACTTGAGTGTGGTGCGCCACGCCAACGTCCCCGCCCTGCTGTTCGGGCTCATGACATTAGCCGTAAGAAGTAGTTTTAATCAAATATTTTTAATCGCACCATAGGCAGGCTTAGCACAGTGTATCAGCGTTCCACTGGGCAGTTACTAATTCTCTCCATTGGGCATATGCCGTCCTCTCAGAGATCCCGAGGCGGACACCGCCGACTCCGAGGTCGCACCTGATGGGCGGTTCTTCACAAATGGGGACCGTGCTGCCCACAGAAGTCTCCAAGACATTGAGGACGAGACATCAACCGCACCCTACCGGAGCCCTCTTTCGAGTCCTGGCACACCCGAACCTTCAACCGACACAGAATCCGATTGGAGCTCCAAAGATGGAGACTTTCCAAATCCCCGGATTACGACCCCTCCCCCTTTTTATGGATCATGGTGGGATGTAGACCCGGAGAGGTACGAGGGAATGGTCGATTGGGAGCATCTCGATCTGGATGAGACCGAAGAAATCCCCGATGAGGCATACCCAGAACTCGCCGGAGTACAGTTGGTAGGCTTAGCCCCGGGAGCACATGGTGTTGAAGACGGGCACGGTTGGCGAGTAGAAACCGCAGGACGGCAGCTTCCACTGTAGGCGATCCGGTTCTTGGAGCAGGAGCTAACCGATGGGAACCGAGTGAGGGTTCGTTTCTCACGTCGGTTTGGTACGGACGTCATCCGAATACAGATTATCCAAGCCCTTCAAATCTTTAGCTCTTTTCACATACCGAAATAAGGGGGGGGGGGGGGGGGGGCGGGGTTTGAAGTATCACATGTTTGTAAAATATAAGCATAGGACCCACCTAACTGGGAGTAAGCGTGAAGTTTTTCTTTCTTGTTTTTATAGATTTAAGTATTTTAATTTAACTGAGATTTAAGTAAGAAACACTGAATACCCATATTAATTTTCAAACTAAGCGCCCAGTTTTAAATTACCCGCTAAAAGTGCAGGAACTAGTTCATCGTGCAAATCGCCCAAACCAGCAGCGAGCGGGCGACCAACAACTAAAGGTGCAAACACACGCACTAACACATACAGCCGCGTCAGCAGCAAGAAACGCAACGGTAAATTTAAAAAAAACAAACGGCGAGTGACAAGGCGCAGACACTCACACACACAAGTGAGAGAGATAGAGTTCAAAGATTAGACACATGCTTTCAAATCGTTCCCGGGAAATAATTATTTATGAACCTTTCAAATCACGGACAATGCCACCCAGGTGGTTGTGGCAATTGTTTAGCGACTAATAAAGCCCAGGTGAATCATACATAAACTGGTGTTAATATTTAATAATTTGTGTGTGCAAAGTTTTGAGGCTCCGCCGGCCTCAAATCAAACAAACAAAACAACAACAAGTGAAGTGATCTACTGCAGAGCGCATCAACAGTTTGAGTTTTAAATTCGCCGCGTGTCTGTGTAGTGCATTGTCGACAAAGCAGTGCGCTCGACGCTGATCAATAAAGCAGGCCAACAAAGGATATCTAAGTTAAGCTACTCGAGCTCCAACAGCCTTGGTGGTGCACTTGTAGTGCATACGCACTCCCAAACCGAAGACTAGGGCTCAAGTCCCGCCCAGGTCAGTAAAAAATTTTATTTTTTTATTTTTTCCTTTTTGTATTTGCCATTCTGGAAAAAGAAATAAAACTGGGAAACGTATATGGATGACCAAACTGGAGAAGAGGCGAGTGGCCTAGCGAGCCATTTGTCCGTGGAGGCATCGAGCGGAAGGAGTGGAAACTCTACCCCACCAACGAGCTCGATAAACTGGGACTGCATTGACCCATTTAAGACGAGCACAGCGATCCAAAGATCACCAGTGCAATCCGAAGCGGAAAAAGTCGATGAGGGCCCTAAATCCCCACCAAATTCGCAGGAAAAGGAAAATAAGGACGAGGTTTACAAAAAACTCTTCAAAATCGGTGTAAAAGCGAGAGAGCTTAGAAGGCTGATGGCTCTCCCAAAACGGTCTATAACCAATGCAATGACGGAATTAGTCGATGAGATCGACTTTCTTCAAAGAGAAGCGTTCTCATACGTACAGAAAGCCCTTGAAAACAGACAGCAGCGAAGCAGAAATCATCGAGGCCGATCCCTCCCCTGTTTTGGGACGGCACTACGAAGCGGCCTAGAAACCAGGCCCATGAACCTGTGTCACCCTCAGCTAGGCGCGTGTCTCCGTGCGCGAGCTATTAAGTTGGTTGATGCCCGTAAAGAGGAGAGCAAGGCAAAAGAGACGGCCCCAATGGCGAAGAAGCAGCCGGTGCGAGGAGTAAGTAAACGGAAACACCATACCGAAGGTTGTAGCCAGGAGTGGACTACAGTAAAGCCGAAAGTACGTAATGCCAGACCTCATCAAGTCAAGTCATCAAGTCCCTTGGGAAAAAGTCGTCATACGCTGATATTCTTCGACGAGTCAGGACCGAGCCAAACCTGAAAGAGCTTGTACAAAGCTTACAAGGAGTGAGGCGTACAGCAACAGGTGCCTTGTTGTTGGTCCTTGATAAGGCGTTGGAACCCAAGACGGCAGAGCAGCAAAGCGCAGTAAAGAAAGTACTGGGAATTTACGCTGAAGCTGATTCGCGCACGGAGACCACCCTCATAGAAGTGAGAGACATCGACGAAGTCGCGGATGTAGCGGAGGTTGTCGATGCCATCAACGCCCAGACCGAGATGAGCCTACCGGTGACAGCAATCACCAACCTAAGGCTCGCCTACAGGCAAACACAGACTGCAACACTCAGGCTTATTCCCGAAGAAGCAAAACTACTCCAAAAGGAAAAAATCCGTATTGGATGGGAATGGTGTAGATTATGATCAAAGATGATACCAAGGAGGTGCTACCAGTGCTTGGAGTTTGGGCATATCTCGGTCAACTGCAAGAGCAGACATAACTGCCTGAAGGCATGTTATAACTGTTTAGGAGACAAACATACTGCCAACGCTTGCAATGTGGAATCGGCCTGTATCCTGTGCACCCGGCATAACTTGAAGGACGCGAAGCACTCAACATCCAGCGTGACGTGCCCGTTCTACATAAGGGCGGTGCGCAACATAAAAGGAAGATGAAGCTACTACAGCTTAATCTTAACCACTGCGCGGTGGCCCAAGAACTCTTGGAGAAAACCGTACGCGAACACAACATCGATGTTGCAAATCATCAGCGAGCAGTACCGAAATCGGAATTCAGGAGAATGGTTAGCTGCGGAAGCCCAATATCACAAATCCGCAGCCCAAAGAGCACTATTGGATTTGCCTGGGCGCTAGTAAACGGAGTATTTATTTACAGCTGTTATCTACCGCCAAGCCTGACACTGGATGAAGCCATGAGAATTATGAGCGAACTTGCGGATGACATACGCGGGAAATCACCCGTAGTGGTCACTGACGACTTTAATGCCTGGTCGACAGAGTGGGGATGCCCAATAACAACCCCCAGAGGACAGGCATTGCTCGAAACGTTCGCAATGCTTGATCTTATACTGCTCAATAATGGCCTGGAGCAGTCTTTTGAAAGAGGTTTAGGTGGATCGATAATCGATTTGACATTCGCAAGTGCAAGTCTGCTGCAGTGTCTAAGCTGGGAGGTCAGGCATATTTGTACTGGCAGTGACCACAAGGCTATTTTCTGTACCCTGCGCCATGGGCTCAGCTGAAGAGCAGTTCAGAGAGCACCCACGTGCACATATAAAGTGGAAACTTTGGACAAACAAATGGTGTCGATGATGCTGGAAGAATTTTAGCCGCATGGCTCAGCAACGGACATGGCCAGCCAAGTAGTCAGCCACATCAAAACTTGTGATGCGTCCATGGCTAGGAAAAGCCCAAGTCTCTATCGACACAGTCCTACCTATTGGTGGACAAAAACAATTGCGGATGCAAGAGTAGCGTGCAATCGTGCAAGGCGAAGTTACCAACGATCGAGGAATATACCACAATTCCAAAACCTCCAAGAGCAGTATAAAGAAAAGAGACGGCTACTTAAGCGGCTAATAAAAGACAGCAAGCGGAGCTGCTTTTTAAAAATCTGCGACGAAATTAATGAGAACCCGTTTGGCTTCTCCTATAAGCTAGTGACCAAGACACTAAAATTCTTTGGGCAACCACCACCATCCTGCCCTGAACAACTGAGAGGCATAGTGGAGACACTCTTTCCAAACCAAGAACCACTTCAGCGACTGATCGTACCGCCTCTGCAAACAGCGGTACAGCTTTCAACCACAGACGAGGTGCTTGCTGCTGCCAAACGGGTGAAAGATGGGAAGGCACCTGGCTCTGACGGAACCCCAAACTCCGTGCTAAGGCTAGCTATACAGCAAAACCCAGAGGCTTTTGTAAGCATGTACAATGCTTGCCTGGAGGAAGGAACGTTTCCGGAGCGATGGAAGACGCAAAGATTGGTTCTGATCCCGAAGGGAGATTAGCCGGTAGACGAGCCATCATCTTACAGGCCTCTCTTTATGCTGGACACTACCGGTAAAATCCTGGAGATCCTAGTCCACACCAGAATCGAGTCTGCTGTCGAAAGGTATCTGTCCCCAATGCAGTTGGGATTCCGGAAGAGGCCATCCACTCTTGACGCTGTGGGCAAGCTCTGTGAGACAGCCAGCCGAGCGATCGAAGGGTAACGATGGCTAGGAGGAGCCAAGAAATACTGTCTGGTGGCAACGTTGGACATTTAGAACGCATTCAACATGGCCTGATGGAGTTGCATTATGAGCGCACTGATCAACGCTGAAGTTCCAGCGTAGCTACAAAAAATAGTGCAGGACTATTTCCGAGACAGAGTGCTGACATATGAGACAGACCACGGCCCCCTGCGCTATGCAGTGACTGGAGGAGTACCACAAGGTTCTGTCTTAGGACCATTGCTGTGTAACCTAATGTACAATGGTATATTGCAGCTTGACCTCCCGGAAGGCGCAACAGTAATAGGCTTTGCGGATGACATAGCCTTAATTGTAACTAATTCTTGTTGCAAGTCGTCAAGCTCCGAATAGCCTCGCTTTCTTAGTGGGGCGTTTTGCTCTTCTTTTCTTTGAAGATGTATGGTTGATGGAATTCCACTGCAGACAGCCTGAAGTTCCAATGCTGAATGTGTTGCAAATATCCATGTATTCGGTTAGTGGGTGTTGGACCATAATATCTGAGTCTGTGTGTGCAGAGTTTGGCATAAAGCACTTGATTTGTTATTGAACAGCTGGAACTCGCAGCGATTATCAACATTGAAAACGGCTTGCTGATCAAAACAAATGTACTCGTCATGTGGTAAAGTAAGACAACTTCGAAGATCGTCGAGAGTAAGACCCATAAACTGATCCCTGTGATTGTTAACTGCTATTATTGGAGCTTTAAGCTCAAAAAGGCTCCATCTGTTTAAGTTCCACATCGGTATTGGCATGATGTTGAAGATTTCGAGTTGTGATGTCGAAGCTAGTGGGATTGTTACTCTGAATATGGAGTGAGTATTAGTGAGCATAATTCTGTATAGTTGAATCACTACAGCCAGTGACGGGCAGGAGTTGGTCAGGCGGCAAATGGTCCCGTATTTGGTCAAGCTGCTCTTTCAATTTCTTGTTGTCGAAGACGTCTGATTGCATTCGTTGAATGTCTGCTGCTTATAGGATTAATTGTGCGATAAGCACCTAGAATGATTTTACCAGATGTCCGCCGGTATAGTTTCCTCTTTGTTAGTTGACGAGCGCCAACTGTTTTTCCAGGAGCTTCAGGCGCTTTTCAGTGTCGATTTTGCTCTTTCTAACCACATTTATTGTAGAGTCCACTATCGATGTTTGGTTTTAAAGGAGCTGAAGTAGAAACCCTTCATTCGTTTTGACCCTTTCAATTGCTATCGTCATTTCCTGGGCGTACTTGGAATCTAGTACACCGAAAAGACTGTTGGCCAGATTTCCAACTACGTCAAGTGGTGATCTCCGTGATCGTAAATTTGTCATCATTAAACTTTCTGACTGTAGTTCATTGAGTAAGTGCTCAAAGTATGAAGCATTGATTCGCATGCTTGACTGTTTTGCAAGTCAGGGCACATGTGTCCGAGTTCTACAATGCCTGAAGAAAACGTTTTTATATCGCTCCAATATGGGTTCAAGTCGTAATAAATCACCATGGCCCATTCAGATACTGGCATTTTTGTGGTACCTAATTTCTCATAGAATACCCTTGGCTTGTTCGTAAATTGAGTCACGGTTATCGGTTGCGATAAAGCTATCGGCAGCATGAGCAGTAGTATCAGCATTGTTGATAGTACTGTTGGTGAAGTCAACCTTTTTCGTTGCGCTGGTGGTTCATCGGGTTCAGTTGCATCGTCACCGGGCGCTTGACTGCTACGTTTTCAGAGAATAATGGCTCCAGCCGACTTTTGATGCTGTTTTGATGTCTGCTACTCTCACAGAATTGTCGTGGCCAGGGTATGTCTTGATGATTCTGCCCAGAGGCCACTTCATTACAGGGAGATTGTCTTCCTTTATCACGACTAGTAGTCCTTCTTCAACGTTGGGGGTCGCGGCTTTCCATTTGTTGCGAACTTGTAGTTCTTGAAGGGATAGTATTCCTGTGACCATTGCTTCCAAAATCCTTCCTTGAGTCTGGAGAATAATTCCCAGCGCTTTGTTATTTTATCTTGAGCTTTGTCTGTGAACAACGCGCCTTCCTATTCCTTGAGTTGGTTGTTTGCTCCAACGAAGTTGGTTGCATTGTCGCAATGTATGGTCTGGCACTTTCCGCGTCGGCTCAAGAACCGGCGAAGGGCTGCCAGAAAGGCGTCGGTTGTTAGGTCACTTACTAACTCCAAGTGCACTGCCTTTGTGGTAAAGCAACAGAATACGGCAATGTATGCCTTATCAGGTCTTTTCCCGCGAGTTTAGTGGTGGATCCAGATTGGTCCGCAATAGTCTACTCCTGCGTTGAGAAATGGAAGAGCTTGGGTGACTCTTTCTGCTGGAAGGTTCCCCATAATTTGGTGCATCAGTTTTGGTTTGGCCTTGTTGCACCGTACACAGCTGTGGATTATGTTTCTAGCCATGCTCTTGTCGTTGACGATCCAGTATTGCTTTCTGTCCGTAGTGCGCTATATTTGTGCGCCGCAATACATGTTGTTCTCGTGGATTTCTCTCAGTAGCATCTTCACGATTGGATCGTTGGCTGGTAGCAATATTTTATGCTTTGAGTTGTACGGGAGTGCAGATTGTTCCAGTCTGCCACCCACACGAATGATTGCATCGTCTCCTAACAGTGGAGAAAGTAATACAATGTTGCTCTTCTTGTCCACTGCCTTTTCGCGCTGCAATTGTCGTGTATTTCAGTCGCAAATTCTTTGCGTTGAATATTCCGTAAGATTATGAGCCGCGCGTGCTCCAGTTCATCCATCTGCAATGTCGTTGTGGCTGCTCTGTAGTTTTTGTTGCAGAAGCGCAGCATATAGGTCATAACCCGTTGTAACTTGTAAAAGGAATTGCCGTGTTTCCAAGTGTACAGCTCTTCTCCCCTTGTTGTGGAGGTGACTGGCAAGCATTCGGTTTTCGCCTTCTGCTCCTGGGTATTGGGAGTGATGTCTGGCGACTTAACCCACTTATTTCGTGAACCGTGCAAATATAATGGTCCGTAAAGCCATAGTGTATGACTTATCAATTTTTGTGCTGTGGTTCCTCTGGAGAGTACATCGGCAGCATGGTTTTCCGAAGACACATGACGTCACTGGCTTGGGTCTGTTAGTGCCTGTACTTTCGCAACTCGGTTTGCCACAAATGTATGGAAATTATACGCAGTTGCCTAGAAGTATGCTTCAGCTTTCTATTGCTTTGTAAGCTTAACACAGCCCTTTGTTGACAACAGCTGTTTGATTATAAGCTGGGGTCCAAAGTCCAAAGCTCGAGGTGTTTGTCGTGGATGTTCAGCTGGCCAGACTTTTGTTGTTGTTTGAGACTCACTGCGTTTGGTTGTTTGTGTTGCTTTTGGGTGCTCCGCTTGCCAATATTGACTCAGGTTGCCGCCAGATGGGAGTTGGCTCAGGTTGTGTTTCGCCGGTGGTACTTCAAGCTCTTGCGTCGTGTATCTGTCAACTTCCAGTAGCCACAGCTTCGTCACACAATAAATTAATAGCAATTTTAAAATTTTTCGCGGGATCACCAACTAAGCACACCTTCTTCCTTCCAGAGTTGTCGAGTAAGTCTGTTGATATTTAATTGCATTAAATTATTTGAATGACTACGCGTACAAATTCAGTAAATGCAAGTGCAAAGAACACTAACAACACTGTTAGTCAGAGCCAACTCAATGCCCAAATGCAACAACAACAAGACGATCGCCGGCTTTCTATACAGCGCAACAACGCTTATTTTGCAATTGTCTCTCCCAAGCTCACCAGCACGGCGACGGTAAGCTCTCATACTACCACCGCGACGTGGAGCTCCCAATGCCCCACCCCCTCTCCACAGCCCACGATGATGAACTTTTCGGGAAATGCAACAAAAAGTACGGTAACGTTTACTCCAGCGCAATCAACCTGTACGAACTCAACAACAACAACTATGCAGCAGCCAGCGTCAACACAGCACGCGCTCCCACTAGCACATGCACAACTGACCACAACACACACCCGTTCGTATGTGCAGACTGGCATCGATCGGTATGTAAAAATAAACAAACGAAAATTAAGCCCGCAAAACAACTAAAGCGGTAATACACCAAAATTGAACAAAACAAACAATAAACCTGCGGACAAAGATCCCCTCACTGGGAATGGGTTCCAAATTCTTGCCAAACAGTCTGACGCTGAGACTGAAGAAAAAGCTGCAAGTGCCGCAAAACCAAAGCCTCCGCCAATCTACATTAGGGATACTAGCTGTAACAAAGCTTGTCTCGCTAATAGGCAATAACAACTTCTTGAATTTGGACACACCAAATCCTATTGCGCTCTGCGATCTGTTTGTGTGGCATGCGGAGAGCTGCACAATACTGTCTCATGCCCCGCAAACATGGAGGATCCATCAGTCAAAAAATGCAGTAACTGTGGAGGTAACCACACCGCAAACTACAGAGGTTGCCAAGTATACATGGCCTTCTCATTCAACTGCACGATTCACAACAACCCAAATAATGGCTTTCCTAAGAGTATCACTCTGGAATGCAAGTGGTATTCCTCGCCACAAAGTGGAGCTATCCAAATTTCTCCAAGACAAGGAAATCGACATAATGCTTCTTGCGGAAACTCATCTGACGGACCGATATAGTTTCCAACTATCGGGATATGCATTTAACGGAACAAATCACCCAGATGGTAAAGCCCATGGCGGAACAGGTATCCTAGTCAGAAGCCGCATCAAACATTATCCACTAACGGGATATTCGGAAACCTACCTACAAGCCACATCGATATGCGTAGAATCTAAAAGAGGCAATATCCAAAGAAAATACCCGATCTTATAGACTTTGCTATAACAAGAAAAGTTCCACAAAACCTGGTAACTGCAGAAGCCCTTGCAGACTTGTCGTCAGACCATTCTCCAATAATATTCACCCTTCTGGAGTGCCCTCAGATCAGACAATATCCTCGGAGACTGACTTCACACAAGACAAACTAGCTCAAATACAAAAAATTTGTCAGCAGTCACATCGAGCTGAGCCCGACCATAAACAGCAAAGTAGACATTGAAAACTCAGTCCAAGCCCTCAACTCTATCATTACTGCTGCTGCTCATCATTCGAGCCCTCAAACAACAATTGCAACACCTAAGCAGGATAGTAGATCAACGAACAGCTACATAGACCGACTGGTGTCTGGAAAGCGGCGTGCAAGAAGAGAATGGCAGCACCATAGGTCGCCTGCGTGAAAAAATCGTTTGAGACTTGCGGAACGCATTCTTCGCAAAGCACTCGAAGCAGAAGAGCAGCTAGCCCATAGCCGTTACATAGAAAAACTATCACCCACAAGCACCAAATTTCCCCTATGGAGAGCACATGCAAGCATAAAGCCACCTGCCAAGGTAGACACGCCTTTAAGGGACCAGAGTGGAAGTTGGGTCCGCAGTGACGAAGAGAAGGCAAATGCACTTCACCTTAGAAATGTCTTCCAGTAAAATCCACCAACTAATGGCTAGGCACTTACATTGGTTTCCACCGCCGCACAAACTGACCCAATCAAAGTTCATTCACTTGAAATAAAGAGTACAACCCAGAAAAGCGCCTGGACATGACCTTATTACGCCCAAAATGATTATGGAACTTCCAAGTCTTGCCATTACATATATCTCAAGACTTTTTAATGCGATGTGGATACTTCCCAACCCAATGGAAGAAGTCCACAATCATAATGATCCAGAAGCCAGGAAAGGATAAAACACAAGCGTCATTATATAGAACCATGTGTCTGCTACCTTGCTTTTTGAGAAGACATTACTCCGTAAAACTGATTCCCATGCACAAAATATCATTCGTTTTCAACAATTTATGTTCCGATCTAAGCACGGGACTATTGAGCAAGTCAACCGCATAACCTCAGATATTCGGACTGCGTTTGAAAACAACGAGACAATACTTCCACTAAATGCACACAAAGTCTTAGAAAGTTACGTCAGTCACAGAGTATTTACTATTCGTCAAAATGATTACACAACAGAAGAGTTCACCATAGGAGCCAGAGTACCGCATGGCAGCGTTTTTGGTCCTTTCCTATACTATATGCCGACATACCAACAGACTCTCGACTTACAATAAGTACTTTTGCGGATGATACGGCAATATTAAGCAGATCACGATGTCCAATTACAACAAGACTTTTGGCAAGCCATCTTGCCGACGTGGAAGAATGGCTGGCCAACTGGCGTATTAAAATCAACGAGCAAAAGTGTAAACACGTGAAGCTCACACTCAACAGGAGCACCTGTCCCCAGCTATTCCTAAACGCGGCTGTGATCCCGCAATCAAACGATGTTGTATACCTAGGTGTACACCTCGATAGAAGGCTCACATGGCGCAAACACATAGACTCGAAAAAACCTCAGATAAAGCTTAAGGCCAACAGCCTTCACTGGCTAATTAACTCCCGTTCCCCTCTAAAGCTGGAATATAAAGTCTTACTGTACAAGAGCATCATAAAGCCTGTCTGGATCTATGGCTCGCAGCTATGGTGAAATACTAGTGCAAGCAGCGTGGACATCCTCCAAACATCACAGTCAAAAATCCTTAGAACCATCACTGGAGCGCCATGGTACATTCGCAATGATTGTATCCTCAATGATCTCAGCATCCCACTGGTTGAAACTGAAATAGAGGAACTTAAGCGCAAATATTCTGAGAAGCTTCTTGCCCACCCAAACCAACTTGCAAAATCTCTCACCATGCTGGCAACGCATTCTAGTCTCCGAAGAAACGACCTACCAACCCAACGACTGACTTTAAGGGCCGCAGACCACAAACTACCTCTAATAGGGGAAATTTTTTAAAATAGTTTCTAGATTAAGATTTGAAAAATTATTTTTAATCTCTTTCAGAGAAGATCCAATAAATACCAAGCAAGCATTAAAAAAAAAAAAGCTCGCTCATCTCGGGCATGTAGCCGATATTTTCAATATAGATTTGCACATCATTGATCGTTTCCTTTAGTTTTCCCATTTTGGTGCACCAGCTATTGAAAATATGTAAACGTGTTAACACACACTGACAGGCGGCGCCTACCAAAATCAAATCGAAAAATAGAAATCGCAATAAAAATTATAATTTCGACTTGTGAAGTTCTTGTTAAGAACACAAAACACGAAAGACGAGCTCAAAGACACAGCAGAACTACAAGGCAAGCAGTTGCTTCGCAATGAAAATTTGACCTTGATGGAGTTAGTATTCTAGTGATTATGCACACATCTGCAAATATCTGCAGCTAACTTAAGCTATTTTATTATCTTAATCGGGGGATCTTGGGGGAACTCAACTTAAACTATAAGTAAATTAATAAAGACTCACACAAAATGTACTAAAAACAGAATAAACTAAAGCATTAATTTCAAAACAACTTCAACACAAGCTAACCTTTATTAATATTGGAACTAATAATTATATTATATAATAATATACTTATAATAAATACCTTTCACTTCAAAGTCCATTTAAACTAAATTAAAATCGGAAACGTCATTAATCGACTAACCACTTTGAAGTTCGCCTTTGTTGTGAAATATTCGCCTGGCGTGCAGCTGCGCTTTTTAAATGAACACGTGTTCAAGAAAAACCCGGTTTGCCAATAAAAAGATTAGAAATTTAAGAGACAATTTGCTAACATTTTTTCAAAATATTTTGTGTTAGATTTTTTTCTTTTTGGCTTATGGACGCAACCACTGTGCGGTGGCATGCTACTCGGACTTAAAAAAAAATTAAAATCATCCAATATAGCCTCTTTCTTGCAGCTATCTGAATCCGTAATGAATGAACTACACTCCCGATCTGAAAAAACTGCACATTTTACCAGTGTACATAAACTGCAACAGGTGGGACACCAAGATGTCCATACTATATGATATTCTCAATAATGAGCAAGGCAATGAAAATTTAAAGATTATTGGAGACTGTAATGCCAGGACAGGTACCGCTCTGCGGATACAGCCCTCTGCTTACACAAACCCAAATCTCGGAGACAAGGCATAGCAAACTTAAAGATATCGATGGAAATGGCCGTTACGGCACTAAACGGCAGATCGAAAAGCGACCCGTCAGGAGAGTACACTTGTTTACGAGGCACGGCAAGATCGGCCATTGACTATTGTCTAGTAAGGGGAGCGTGGCTCTCCTTAGTGAAAGATTTTAAGGTGGATAGTTTGATTTACTCTGACCGCTTACCATTAGTAATTTTTTATACTATGTCAGCTGACGAAAATATCAATGTGGATCGGCTGCCAGAGCTCAGATGGTCGGAAAAGTATGCAAGAAACTATAGACGAAACCTCGACCATAACATGGAATTAATCGACCCGGCGGACAATGCTCACTGCAACGATCTGATTAATCTAATGGACTGCATTAAAAACTCGGCGATCCAACCAAAGATCCAAGAACGTAAAAAGTATAAGCATGAGTGGTTTGATAAAGACTGCCGCTGCAAGAGATCACTCAATCCACTGGTTATGTGCATCAAAATATGAAGGCACTCCTGAGTCCTTAAGAAGTTACCAGCAAGCAAATAAGGATTATAAACAGAAATGCTTTCTTGCTCGCAGTCGCTACTTTGCAAATCTGGCCAAATCTCTAGAGGTAATAAAAAACAGCAAGTCATATTGGGCAGCCATCAGAAAACTAAATGGAGTAAATTTTGTTAAAAGAGGAGAAGTTTCTGCGCTGCAGCTGGAAAATGTCTTCATTTCGCCATCCCATACATAAAAAACCAGTTATTTGATGAACCGATAACCATGGCCGAAGTAAATAATATAGTCCTAAAATTGAAGTTGGACAAAGCTCCGGGTGTTGATAGGATCCCTGCTGAATTTATTCGTTTTGCTACCCCTCGTTTTTCACAAGAACTAACGAGATCTTTCAACTGCATTTTTGAGCTCACAGTACAGTACCTGAAATTTTTAAGGACGCTATATTGTTTCTAATTTTCAAAAGGGTGACCCGCAGATTGCGCCAAACTACAGGGGAGTCTCTTTCCAAATCCTGTTGAAAAGACTAAACTCTAAGCGGGGCCAGAGTTTCAGGCCGGGTTTCGGAAGGGTCATTCTACCATTGACAACGTCTATTGTCTTTCGAGAACCACTGAGAGGTACCCTTCTAGTGGCAGAAAGCTGTACGATTTTTTTTTTGACTTCAGAGCTGCTTTCGACTCCATAGATAGAAGATCCATTTTATTATAGCTGTACAACCTAGGTATGTCCACTAAAATCATAAAAATCTAGGAGAGCCTCTACAAGGACAACAAACAAGCGGCATGAGATGGCACTAGCTTGTCACATTGGTTAACCACAGAAACTGGAGTAAAACAGGGCTGTTTGCTTAGTCCTCTGTCATTCGCCTTATACCTAAACGACATCACTGATTGTCTTCCAGAAGGGATCTCGATAGGTGGATACGAAGTGAAGGTCTTACTGTATGCGGACGATATAGTGGTTATATCTGATTCACCTTAAAGGTTGCAAAAAACAGTTGATGCGCTGCATAACGACTGCATGCTCTGGAACCTCACAATAAATATGGAGAAGTCGCAAGCTCTAGTGTTTAAAAAACACTAGAGAGGGCTAGCCAGAGATGAAAAGTGGCATTTCAATGGATATAAAAGTAGTTAAAAAATACAAATATCTAGGAGTATATTTTAACCACAACGCCAGATTCAACTTACATTTGAAAAACAAACTTGTAGACTCCAAAGTAGCCATCAATTGCACCTGGAAGACGTTGCTTAGAAAGAAGGATGTGCCTTCTACATAGTACGAAATATAAGCTTTTCGGTGCAGCGGTAGGATCGGTTATGACCTATGGCGCTCAAGTGTGGGGGCTTTATCATTATGACGAAGTAGAAAGCCTATTAAGGTATTCTTTAAAAAGATTGTTCCACCTGCCACAGTACACACCAAACAGAATGATTCACCTGGAAACCGAACTCTTGCCCCTTCACAATACGCAGCCGACATCCATTTTAAATATATGCAAAAGGTAATGCGTATGCCTGATCATCAACTCCCAAAGATTGTGTCTTCATATTTACTGCTTGAAAAAGTGCAACACTTCCAAGAGCGGGAAAACCTGTCGGAGAAGATATGCGAACCTTTACGTTTGGACGACTCTACGGAATGGTCAGATCAAATAGTACTTAAGATGGGAGAGAACTACAGAGAATAATTCATAAGGGAAGCGCAGCGCAGTTCGGTTCGCATGCTAGCAGGAGAACTTAATTACGAGCTCGGTCTAGTAAACTATTTCTCGGATGCTTAAACTATCGACCAAAGACAGGCATGAAGATGGAGAGAAGATCAGGCTGACGGTAAATACACTAAGCCTTAAGTATACATATAAACGTGTCTTTTTTCTACTCAATGTATATTTAATTAAAAATTGTCAAAAACTTCATACAAGTAAAGACAACTACTACTACTACTACTATATACTGTACCGTAGGTACACATAGTCTAATAAGTTTGTGCAAAAGAATGCAACGGCCAGAAGCAAACATCTCCCCATAAAGTTATAAAGTTATATATTGTTGATCAGTATCAACAATGCAACGGCCAGAAGGAAACATCTCCCCATAAAGTTATAAAGTTATATATTGTTGATCAGTATCAACAGCAGAGTCGATATAGCCATGTCCGTCCATCCGTCTGACAGTCTGTCTGTCCGTAAGAATGCACAGATCTCAGAGATGATAAGAGATACAAGTTTGACGTGCATGGGACAAAAAACTTCTTATACTAGCAAGCAGATCAAGTCCTTCTCCCATGCAATTTGGAAAAAAAAATCATATCTCCCACAGCTTTAAAGATAGTTGGTTCGTACCCTCAAGTCATATTAACTAGTAGTAGTAGAAGTTCCTTTATTTGATTTTGCTTTTCCTTATTTTAACAATTCATTTGATAACTAATAAAGAACATTAAAGAAAAAGGCATAGATGCACTGGCGCTATGCCGTCTGCCTATTAAATAAATTCAGTTAATTACACAATATTTTAAAAATAAGTTAGATTGAAAATTATACAACGTTATAGGGTCGCTATTGCGAATTTTCGTAAGGTTACTCCACCCACCTTCCCCGCTCGTTGCGAGATAGTGGATCTTCTACCCAGAAGAAAACCCGAAAGCGCTCATTATGATGGTTCTGTAACGTGTTGCCTCTTTGATGTAGCTAACTAGCTTGTTCCAGTCCATTCCGTTGAGGACAAGTTGGATCCCCAGCAATGTGAGAACTGGTTTGTTCCAAGCGAGTACACGATGCTCCCGGAAAATTGGGCATGTTGCACAGAAATGGATGACATCTTCCCGTTCTCCAAGGGTTATGCCTCTATGGGGTATAATTTAAATTCATCATCTCAGTTCTGGCTTTGAAAATAGTTGAGATCGTAGTTGCGTCATATTGGTCTTGGAAATAGTTAAGCTCCTTGAGATTCAGGTTCAATTGTCTGAAGCTGTTACGAGTTTGGCTTTGGCGTGCAAAGATTTCAAAAATTTTTCCGGGCTCTATTATATATTGACAGCAGCAAAACTCGTTGCGTGGTGTTCCATGTTGACGGGCTGCTAATATCCAAGACAATACTATATTCCTGCGATAAATTTTCCCGTACTTTAATGCATTGGGACTTGGATCCTATTAAAAAGTTCGCCGCAATGAAGGGTAGTCGATGCTGTGGCAGTGTTAGAATTTTGTTCATATATTGAAAATGACGCTCTAGTGTGTGTTCAAAAAGCTCCGATAGGCCTTTTTCCAAGTGTAGTGCATACGAAGGAGTGTTTTGAGGAAGATAGAATGCTCTTTTAACGAAGTGCCTCAGAAGCTTTTCAACTTCTTCGTATTTGGTGTATCCCCAGACTTCAGCTCCGTAGCACATTATTGATTTTGCTGTTGCTTGAAACATCTTATATTTCGTATTGGCGCTTAAGTTTTTCTTCCTAAATAGCGTTTTCCACGTGTTGTTTATAGCGGCTTTAGAGTCTCGACAAAGATATGTATTGCTTGATAGTTATGCCCAGATATTTATACTCGGTGACTCGGTCCAACGGAGACCCGTCGAGGCTCCAGTGTTCATTTTGCGCTAGACGACCCTTGCCCGATCGAACTACCATAACTTTGGACTTTGTTAAAATAATTATATAGACTCCATTTTTGGCAATATCCATTTGTTGCATCTATCATTGTCTGTAACATTTCTGGGCTGTCTGCGAATAGGACCATGTCGTCTGCATACATAAGTATTTTGAAGAGCATTTTTTTCCATCTGTACTCCACCGGGAAGATCTGCTGCAAAATCATTTACATAAAGAGCGAAAAGCCAAGCACTGAGCAGACACCCTTGATTAACTCCGAGATTCGTAACAAGCCATTGCGACAGCGTAATGCCATCCCTCACTGCCGTTTTGTTTTTAATAAGCTTTTAATACCCTGTTACCATTGAAAATGGGAAAAGGGGGATCATGAAGTTTTCCGACCCCATAAAGTATATATATTCTTGATCAGCATGAACAGCCGAGTCGATATGGCCATGTCCGTCAGTCCGTCCGTCCGTCCGTCCGTCTGTCTGTATGAACGCGTCGATCTCAGAGACTATAAGAGATAGAGCCACAAATTTTTGCACGAAGGTAGATTTATGCTGTACGCAGATCAAGTTTGTTTCAGATTTGGAAAATTCCCACCCGTCCCCCTTTTATCCGCAAAAAAAATAGACCTCCTCTAGAAATCCTAGACCTAAACAACCGTCAGAGACAATTTTCAAGTTAGAGCCTCGTGGTTTAGTACCCATCAAGCTAGGCCCAATATCTATCTATTCTGAAAAGTACAATCAGATCGGACAAAAAACACCGGAGTTATAAGCAAAACAGTTGAGCTGATAAGAGCACCCCCCACCCCCCCACCACCCAGTTGTTGGTAAGGACTAGAAAAAAGTGTTGCCTACATTTAGGATGACATTTTGTTACAAAGACCGGTTATATTCATCTTCAAAATTCAAAAACAAATAAATGAAAACAAATGAACAGGTTATTTTGTGGTCGGGAAACTCGACTGCAGCGCCCTTACTTGTTTTAAATTTTTATTTATTTGTTTATTAATAGTCGACAAAAAAGGCTGTCAACAAATTTGTAAACACGTTATAAAAGGCTTATTTACTAAGGAGGCATAAAAAAGAAAGCCTAACAAAATTGCAAAATAAACTAATAACGACTTCGACTCGGTGGGGGATTTTTATTTGCCGGTCCGGCCAGCTATGCCCCGATTCACAGCCTCTTGTAGTCATAGTCGATATTAGAGCTAGCAAAGCCACTTATCAAAATATACAGGCCTGTTCAGGTTTTCACTTACATTTTCTCTATTTCGATTTGGCTACCTATTCTGGATTTCACAATTTGATTGAATTACTCGATTTGAATTCACATTGCTTGGAGCCTGTGGAATCAAAAGTAAACAGCTATATTAAAGCACCATTAATTTTGCAGAGTTTGTATTTTATTTGTTTCATCCAACTGATTAAGTACAGCGAGTTGTCAAAAGAAAAAAATTTGGAACTGAAGCATTCGGATTGCAAGTCGAATACCAGAACAGCCAACGCAAAATCGTTCGATTCTAATTCAATTTGAAATTGAATAAATTATGTGAAACCCGGAACAGGCCTGATAGAGATAGTAAAGAGGTAAGCAAAAATAAAAATAAGAAAATGCTGGTTTACAAATACAAACAGGAATAAAATAAATGAACGTACATATGTAGAGAAAAGATAATAAATATATACATATAAAGTGAAGAAAAATTAAAAAAAGGCAGAAAACTATAATTAAAGATAAAATGAAAGAGTAGCTAAAATTAAAAATAGAATAAAAATAAATAAATAACCCCCGTTGGGGGAAGATTTATTTGCAAGTCCGGCAAGCTATGCCCCTATTCACAGCTGGGAGTGGTCAGAGATTTTCACGGAGATAAGTATAAATGGACGTTTTTAAGGAGAAGAGAGAGAGAGATCTGTTGAGAGGAGGTGATAAAGATCATTGTAGTCTTGTCATAAAACCCGAAATCGATTATGCTGGGTATATTCAGTTGAACATCTAGACAAGATTAAAGGAAAAAAGTTTATAGTTCAGCATATTCAGCATTTTTGTAGATATTCCGATGTTGCCCAATTTATGCAACAGACTCTTTCTGTTCACAGTATCAAAAGCAGCTTTGAAGTCTATGAAAAACAAATACAGTTTTCTTTTCTCTTTCAGAAAAGCCTTCGCCACCGCCACGAATAAGCAATCTACAGTTGAGTACCCTTTACGAAAGCCAGCCTGATTTTCGCTGAGCAATTTGTTTGTCTCAGCAAAAGAACTTAGTCTCGCTAGTAAAATCGACGTGAGAGTTCTTGCAATGGTGTTCAAAAACGATATTCCTCTATAGTTCTCCGCATCTTTGGGGTCTCCTTTTTTCCAAATTGGATATACGCAATTTTTTTGAAAGCTTTTTGGAGCTTTTCCTGTATCGTATATGTGGTTGTAGGTCTGCAGTAGGGTTTCGAGGAAGTTGTCTGAGGCATTCAAATTGAATTCCGCTGGGACACGATCTTCTCCACGTGCCTTGTTTTTCTTGCTGTTGCACAGTGCAGTCTTTAATTCATGGTGGGTAATAGTAGCATCTAATTCATTGACATGTATAATATGAGGGGTATACAATGACAATGGCTCTATACAAGTCGTGAATAAAAGGCTTTGGAAGAATTCGGTTAGCTGGTTGCAAGAAACTTGTATACGCGATCTAGTAGCGCTACCATTAATCATCCAGACTGTTGACCAAAAAGATTTGCTGTCCTTTATAAGGGATATGGAGACTTCTAGTTCCTTATAATATTGTCGTGGCTTTGTTAGGCAAAGTTGCTTGTAGCCGCTATTTGTCTCCTGGTATTTTGCTTGCATTTGACTGCCTTGCATATTTCAACATTTGCATTGATGCTTTTCTGGCTTGCTCACATTCCTTGTCGTACCATTTCTCCTTGTATTGTTGGCATGAAGGTTTTTGCATTGATTTGGCCGCTTCCTTTATCAGCTCGGTTAGTTGCTAGACTTGCGTTAGCATTTTTCTATACTTTTTGCTTTGCTTGTCATACCATTTTAGTTTAGGGAGCAATTTTGGGGGCTGAAGCTGCTCGGTTAGTTGCTAGACTTGCGTTATCATTTGATCTGTTGGCAATCTTTGGATGTTGAGGTCTAGCGTTTTTCTATACTTTTCACTGTGCTTATCATACCATTTTATTTTAGGAAGCAATTTTGGTGGCTGGACAACCTGTTCTTTTTCCAAAATAATATCTATTGCTAGCGGCATGTGGTCCGAGAAGATTTCTTCACGTACCGTTAAATTCTGCCTCCCCAATTCTGCCATTTAAATCTCCAACGATCAGCATGTTTTGGTTGTCCTTCTCTGAGAGGAAATCAAACAGATTAGAGAAATCTTGTTCCCAGCTTGGGCAGTTTAGATATGTAGGTACGACATAAAGTTTTTCGCTATGCGAGGATATCTCAATATATTCCGTGCTATCGTGTGTAAGAAAATTGCATCAAACGGACTGTTTAAGAGCATGTTTGATCCCAAGTAAAGCTCATCCGCTTGCCCTGCCTCTAATGCTAGTTCTCTTCGCTGGAATCCATTTTAGTTCAAAACTACTAAAATCCGGGTTATACATATCCTCTCCTTTGTCGACAAAGGTTTCGTACATACAAATTATTTCGAATTGGTTTACGAGGTCGAAAATTTTTTTTTGCATTAGTTTTGCCTTTAAGCCCGCTAGAATAATAGATAGAACTTTTATAATTGTAATAGTTTTTTTGTGGTATTATTAAATGACATAGACTTATTACTAAAATGATTATTACTATGTATGCAGCTCTTATATAATTCTAGTCGTTTGAGCTATTAACTAATTAACATTATTTATCGATCCGGCAAAGGAATGTTGCAAAAGATTGTTCGCTGCTACAGCGCAGGAGCAGGAGCGCATCAAAATTTATGCTGAGCTAATAGATTCGTTGTTACTGAGTGCGGTATAGTCGGGCTTGACGGACTTTCTCTCTTGTTTAAAATAAAAAAAAATGCCATGAGAAGACTGCCTATGACATTGGACGATGAGCAAGATGAAGAAGAGCCTGGCTCGGAACAGTTGTCGGGCTTTAATTGAAAGGAGTAAACTAAACAGCTCGAAAGAAAAATAAGAATGTACACATACATACCACATACATAAGTTATTTGATATTAAGCTACGAACCGAGTAACATCTAAATAAAGCGTGCGTTATTACAATATTTTTGTTAATTAGTATACCCGTTACTTGTAGAGTAAAAATTGTATTCTATAGTCGTGCAAATGTATATAAGAGGCAGATGGAAGCATCTTCAACCCCACAAAGTATATATATTTTGGATCAGCATCAATAGAATAGTCGATATCGCTATGTCCGTCAGACAGTGTAGTATATGTGTCTATCATATCAATATCTACAATCTTATAAAAAAGGTGCATTGTGAGGAGCTGATATACCTCACAAGTGGTAGGTAGGGTATTGGAGGGTAGTGCGGCGATTTCAGGAGTGTCGCAGGGAGAGGGAGCGAGACGTAAAGGGTGAAAGAGAGAGGCGGAGTGGAACGGAGAGGAAGTCTGCAGGGGTCATGATTGGCTGACATAAGGATCCGATGGATAGTGCACAGGGGCGAGCGGCAGAACTGAGAGGACGAGGACGAGCGATCGCTTGTTGTCAGGCAGAAGGTCGGCAGATGCAAGCGGTTGTAACGGAAGAAGGACTAATAGGCGAGAGACGGGACGGCGTATAAAACCCGTGGCTGAATACGGAGACTTTAAGCGAGTGCGAGTTTAACAGAAACGGTTAAGAACATTAGTGCAATCAAACGATCATTCATGGGACTCGAAGGACCTCAAAGGAGCAATAAAGCAGCTGAGCAGTTAGAATCTTATCTGAGCCGCATGTGCTGTTTGCTAATTTAATGTTGAAAGACTCAAATTAATGTTTATACTCTGTTAATTAACCTAAGAAGATGTCATTAAGTCAAAATTTCTGTTTAGAGAAAAAAAAATTAGCTACACGCCACGTGTAAAAACGGTAATCCTGAACGAAACGTAGTTCACCCTGCAAAACTTTACTCGAAAAATATAGAAAACTGAAAACTAAACGTAGCATGTAAGAAAACTACATGATACGTGTATAAATAAAACGAGAGCGTAAGTTAAAGTCGGCCCTGCCCGACTTCGAAATACCCGTTACTCAGCTCAGCTCGGATAAGTATGCAACATTTTTTTAACTCGGCCATTTATTATCCGATCCTTTTGAAAATTTGTGCGATTGTAGATATTGGCCACATAGACTACACTGCAAAATCTGATCTCGATATCTTAAAAATTGTGGAAGTTATTCAATATTTTTTATTGCGGGGGCGAAAGGGGGCGTGGCCGAAATTTGAAACAAACTTGATCTGCCTACAGACAATACTAGCTTACGTATAAAATTTGTTTGCTCTAGCTCTTCTAGTCTCTGAGATCTAGGTGTTCATACAGTCGGACGGACGGACGGACGGACGGACGGACGGACGGACGGACGGACGGACGGACAGACGGACAGACGGACAGACGGACATGGCTATATCGACTCGGCTGTTGATGCTGATGAAGAATATATATACTTTATTATATCGGAGATGCTTCCTTCTGCCTGTTTCATACATTTGCACGACTTTAGTATACCCTTTTTACTCTACGAGTAACGGGTATAAAAATTAACCAGACATGCTCATAGCGGATTGCTTTTCAGACATAAGAAAAAATTTGCATATTTCCAAATAGCTTCTACATTTTACATACAACAACTAACACCACACGAAAATTTGCGATTCCTACATTAACGTTTAGATATTGAAAGCCCACACGAGCATGTGGAAATTCTAAACAAAAATTGTAAATTAAAATCGGTACAGAATAGATATGTGTTTCATCTAGAAAGTTGTTCATTCACAGGCTATGTTTTAGGTTAAAGAACGCTTTGTTAATTAATGCCTAATTAGGGTTAAGTTTATTGTAAGTTCTTTACTTGCGACCGCATGTCGTCTTCGTCTTCAAGTTTTTTACAAGCTTGTCGCTATCGATCGATACATTGATGACACATCGCTCTATTCATTTACATATATTATATATCGCATACTATTTCTATCGACTACTTCACACTCTTACATGCTTCCTTTTTTTTTAGTGCTTAATTTTTGGTTGTAATATAAACAGTTTGATTTTGTGTTCTTCAGTTGACATGATTGTAATCATATTTCTTATAGCTAGGTCTAACTAGATTAGTCGTTGTGACAAAGTAGTGTTTTCGTAATTAAAATTAAAATTCCATTTTTAACATCTTTATCATGTGATAACGGGTCTATTGCTTAGTTTAAACCTTCTAAATAATAAGTTAATTGAGCACAACCATATTTTTCAGGTGGTCTTATAAGCCGGCCATAACGAGAAACAACCCTTCCTCTAACAGGATAATTTGCTGTACTTTGGTGCCAACCCAGGTCATCAAATTCACTCGCAGAGCTGTTGGATTCCAAAATTGACTCGGCTGCCACTGATTGTTCCTGTGTGTTCGAGCTCTGAATATTGGTTTCACCATTTCTCTCTGTTGATGGAACAATCTCTATTTCCTTTAATAGTGGACTATCATTAAAGATTTCACTCCTAATATTGTCCCCACAAATCAAATCTTTAGAACTTAATACACTATTTTGGGGCTTGGCTATCAAACGCCTATAACATCTGTAATAATTATCAAAATTATCTAAAATGATACACGATCTACCATTTATTTTAGTGGTAATCATCCCAGAATTCCATTCATTTGAAATTCGTTTAAAGATTAATTTATTACCGACATTTATCTATGAGAGCTTCCTTGCACTCTTATCATGATTATATTTCTGCCTTACCCTTTTCAATTTTATTCTCTCTTGCACTTTCGCCTTTTCAATCTGATTTCGATGTAACAGTGACCTGGATACTAGAAGATTTACTTTACATAATCTGCCGAAAACAACGCACATGGAGCCAGTTGAAGGCTCGCCACTTGCGTCACATTATATTCTAGTATACGATATTGGAACTGATCAAGTTTATTCATTTCAACGCAACGCTTAAGGATGTTTTTTGCTATGGCAACCCCTTTTTCTGATAGTCCACTGTTCTGTGGGTAATTTGGGCTTGAAAACTGTAGTACTATATTATGATCGTTTGCAAAGTTGCGAAAATGTTCCGAATTAAATGGATTGTTGTCACTTTTGGGCTTTGTTGGGTATCCGCAATGATTAAAACGCTGTATTAGAACACTTATGATATGACTTGCAGATTTACTGCTTAATTGTTCAACCATAAGAAATCCATCAGGGAGATAAAACTCGTGCCTCCATACTTAAAAATGTCATTTTCTGCCAAATGAAATGGATATTGTGTAGTTTTTCCATGAACAATTGGATCTTTTTGCTGATTTCGTGTGAATTTTTCACAAGCAGGATAGGCTGCAACGAGCTCTTTTATTTGAGCAGACATTCCGGGCTAGTAGTAAGAAGTGCGAGCTCACGCAATTGTCTTTTCAATCCCCATGTGTGGTTCATGAAGTGATTTTGACATCTGTTCCTGGAATTTGGTTGGTATCACTAATTTGCAGTCACGAAACAAAAGGCTGTTCTCAAAATGAAGTTCTGATTTGAGCTTTTAAAATTGTTGGCCATATCTGTCTAGCTTATGTAACGGTGGCCACCTATTCTCCACATAGTCACATAATTTGCTGTACTGTTCGTCCTGCTCCATAATCGCTGGATAAAGCTTAAAGTTTTGCTCAGAAATGCAAGCTGCACGAGTGATTGTTTGAATAACATTTGACTGTTCTTTAATCTGGTCGGATTCGCTTGGTTGTGTACGAGTCAAGCAATCCGCTATGGGCATAGTTTTAACGGTAATTTGTCGATATTTTAGCAATAGCGTTAGCATTCGTTGAAGTCGTGTAGTCACGTCATCGATGTCTCGTTTTATTAACATTTCAAGTGGCTTATGATCACTTTCTACTGTAAGCTTACAACCATATATAAAATTATGGAATTTCTGGCAGGCAAAGACAATTGCCAAAAGTTCTTTTTCTATTTAGACCCATTTTGTTCTGATTTGGTTAGCCTTCTAGGCGCAAACGCGATAGGATGCCCATATTGAAGTCCATCTTTAGAGGCGTCTGCTTGAATGAGGATCGCCTTTGACTTGTCGTATACGGCTAAAACTGGATTACTAAACAAAAATGAGTAAATCCTGCAACTCTCTGTTATCTGCGTCTGTACACTCAAATTGTACATCATTTGGTGTTACATACCTCATGTTAGCTGATCTTTTCGAAAGACTGCCAGATATTTAAATAACCCTAGAATCTTTAATACGTCTTGTTTGCTTTCTGGTGTTTTGATATTTAGAATTGCTTCTCGTTACTTGTCTTGTGGTTTAATCTGTACTTCAGATAAAATATGACCCATGAGCTCCACTGGCGGTTTCCTATATCGTACCTTTTTCGGATTAAATCTCACTCCATTTTCCTTTGCGCGATCTAATACCAACAGAAGAGTTTTGTCATGTCCCTCCTCATTTTTACCCATTATGTCCATATCGTCAAAATACACGACTGCACCCGGTATGTCACCAAAGATTTGAACCATATTACGCTGAAACATTTCGGGGGCACTATTCAAATGGAACAAGATTAAACTTATAGCGACCAAATGGAGTCATAAGCGTAGGTAGATCGTAACTTTGTTTGTCTAGCTCCATTTGCCAAAAACCCACTGGATAAGTCTAACACGGTAAACAATTTTTTCTTTGCCATTTGGCTGGTGAAGTCATCAATAGTTGGAGTCAAAAAATGTTCCCGCTTGATAGCATTGTTCAGTGGTTTTGGGTCCAAGCACACTCTTAACATTTCATTTGGTTTCTCGACTATTTGTACATAGTTAACTCAATCCGTCGGATAGGTCACATGCGAAATTATTCCGCCCTTAACCATTTCCCGAAGGGTTTTAGTAGGGGCTCAAAAAAGCTGTGAGGAACTCGTTGTTTATAGTGCAATGTTGGTTTTGCGTCTTCTCTAAGTATAATAGACTGCTTGCCTGAAAACACTAAGGAGGTAACACTAAGGAGCCAAAGAGCATCACGGAGGGTGCAGAGTGAGTGTTTAAACAAAGCGTAACACATCGAGCTGTGCAAAATACACGAAGGGATTTTTCTTTTGGATTCATTTATTGCTATGTACAGAGCTTAATACTAAGAACTACTACTAAGAAGAGGAAGTTGTCTCAGCGCCCTTACTCCGTCTTGCTCCTTCTGCTGCGCTCCAATCTTCGCAGCTCAATCATTATGGAGGCTGCATAAGTGCTGACCAGCTCCCAGTTAACTCTACTTTCAAGTATTAAAGCAACAGTGTGCTCCACCTTCAGCCTCCTGTTGCCTAGGACCTCCTTTAAGCGTTGGCTTACCTCTGTAAACCTGCCGTAGACAAATTATGCATGCCCAACATCCTCCTCTGCGTTCCCGCAGGAGGAACACGTTGCCTGGGCGGACGTCCGGACTGCCTTCGTTAGGGATCTTGGTAGGTTACTCTCGAGGAATTCATTGAACACCTTCGTGTTGACTGCTGCTAGTTCCTCCAGGGGCGGTACGCCTCCGATGACCAGCGCTGCATCGTCTGACACTGAGCGGAACGCGCAGGATATGCGGATTGCACCCAGCCGATGCGTCGCCTCCAAACCACGGCTGTAGCTTTTCACCTGCAGTGCTCCCAACCAGATTGGAGCGGCATACAGCATGCCAGACCTCGTAATGCTAGTGAGCAGTTGCGTCCTTTCTTGCTTTGGGCCTCGGGTGCTCAGCATTATATTAGAGATGGTATTTGCATAGTCCAAGTGCTCTCGGAAGCTGAGTCTGGAGTCGAGCATAACCCCCAGGCACTTCTGCACTCTCTTTGAGGTAAGCACTTCATTGCCCCCTATACTTTGTGCAGTCTCCACCTTCTTCCGGCTGCTGATCAGGACAACTTCAATCTTGTCTCAGTCGAGTCTCTATCTGCTGTAAGGCTTGGTTGCAGAGCAGCTCCGCTTGGTTTAGCTTCTTTGCCACTACCACCACAGCTACATCATCCGCAAATAAAATGACAGGCACTCTTGGGGGCAAGGGTTGACTTAAGATGCCATCGTACATTACGTTCCACAGTAATCGACCCAGAACTGATCCTTGCGGAACACCTCTGGTTACGTCGTACGTCTCCGTGCGTTCACTGTTGTCATACTTTAGCACCCTGTTGCTGAAGTAGCTGCGAACCATCTGGAGAAGGTATGCTGGGACACTTAAGTTGGTTAGAGCTCCCAGAATACAACTCCACCTTGCCGAGTTAAATGCATTACGGATATCTAGTGTCACTACTAGGCGGTATTGCTTTGCGCCGATTCTCCATCCGGTGCCCTCTATGGCGGCCGCGGCAGTGCCCACAGCTTTGTTGATGGCATCGACAGTAGACCTTGCCTTTCTGAACCCATACTGGTTCTAGGAAAGATCACCGGCTACAGCAATGGCGCGTTCTAGACGATTGCAAATAAGCAGTGTTTGAAAAGCAGCAGTCAAAATAGCATAAGTCGTATAAGTTTCCCCAAACTGAGCAGTATCAATTCTCATAAGTCGAAAACGAAATGTTGCTTTTGATTTTGAAAATTTCAGAAGCAGCAGGCGGTAGCAGTTCTCATAAGTCGAAAGCGAAATGTTGCTTTTGATTTTGCAAGGCTGGGCTTTGGCATTTGCATGTGTGAGCAGCAACAATCATGAAGATGAGAGTAGCACAAAAACTGATTCACTTTGCTCTTCAGTAACAATGTCGCAGCTAAAAAAGAGCCGAGCACGCAGCGCAGCGGCGCGATGAAGCAACACTACGATTCACGAGTGTGTGAATCGACAGCGCTGCTTTTGAGAGTTTGCTCATGCTGGTGGCCGGCACGTCACTATCTACTGGCAAAGACACTATATATAGTAGATAGCTCACCATATACAGACTCCCTTATTTTTCGTTTTGAAGCTTAATGGCACTGGCCGTCGGGGAACAAACGAAAAAAAAATCCAAAAATAGATACCGAATAAGTTTCACATTTTTACAACGACACTGAGTCTTCGATGGTGCTGTGAGCTAAATGATACATTAATAGACTGGAAAGAAAGAGATTTTGCTTTAAATATCTCATTATTAAATTCGACCATTGTCTTCGTGTATGCAAGATCGTGCTGCACAGCAACTTTATTGTTGACGACGAATGAGCACTTCGGCTTGTGCAGTAGAGAAAATGCTCAGATTGAGCTGAACAGCTGATCCCAAATGCGAAGTTTGGAGACGTTTGCGTTGAAAACAAACAATTTTTTCGCACTAGAACTAGTTTTCCGACCGATCGTTCCTATGGCAGCTATATGCAATAATCATCCGATACGGTCGGTTACGACAAATGTGTTGCGAATTTGTACCAGCAGACTTCGTTCAAAGTTTGGTCGCGACAGCTTTAAAGCTGATGGAGGAGATAGCATAGAAACAGACGGACGGAGGACAGACAACCAAGGCTAAATCAACTCAGCTCGTCATGCTGCACAAGACTATATATACTTTATGTGGTCCGAAATGCTTCCTTTTATGAGTTACAAACATCTGGACAATTTTAATATACCATCTGCAAGGGTATAAAAACTGCTCCCTTATCAGCACCAAATTTAAATATGTGGAACTGTCAATGAGAAACTCACTCTCTTAAACTTTTAGTCTGATAATCCCTGAAGATGGAGGGTTAAATAATAAACAAATAAATAAATAAATAAAATAATGTTTTTCTCAAAAACCACTTAACCAATTGGAATGGGCTTAATATATGTGGTAAGTGTACAGAATACAATACAACAAGTAATTTTTGCAAAATTTTATTACCAATTCTTAGGCCCAAAAAATATTATTGAAGTCTTAAAATATTTTCTGTGTGGGCTTAATCTATTGCAACAAGGGCTGCAAACCGGTTTTAAACCGAACACCTCTTTAGAAATAAAATCTGAACCCGAACCTGTTCCGAACCTAAAGTTTCGGTTCGGCTTAAGAAAAATGGAAGGCATAAGAAAATTTGACCCTCTGCCTTGCGACTTCATCTGTTATCTGGTTGCTTTTTGCGACTGAGTCATAAAATGAGGAAGAAAGTATAATTATTTCCTGTAGAACATCGTTGTGAATAGTCATACATACGCTGCTTCTTGGAAGTGAATGGTGTTGATTCTTCGCTTAAAAGTTTGTAACGCCGTATTATTAATTAAATTATAAGTGCTGCTGCCCGTGCCAAATTTAAATATTTTTTTACAGTCTGTGCACTAGACAAACGGCAACGATTGTTTCGATATGTTATTGACTATCTTCTTATAATTTCGCCCTACATCACTCGTGCCAGAAGTCCCGATAAGGAAATATTCGCCTTTTTTAATTATATTTAAAATATAAATTTTTATAGCAATTCAACCTATCTCAAAAAGTAAATGATTATTTTTGATTATATCGATTACGATACCTACGCACCTATTTATTTTAATTTAATTTATTGATTTTATTCCAACACTTCAAGTACAAATAGACTTATATTGATTGTGACTTATGTGATTGTGTGACTAAACCTTTGAAAATCAAAATGGCAAATAAAAATCAAAAAAATGTGTGGAATTACTTTGAAAATGACATTGACGCTGGTCTTGCTATGTGCAATACGTATAAAAATAAACTTAAAAACAATCGAGTGTCAAATTAAAAAACCCATTTAATGAAACAACACAACATTAATATAAATATAAATAAAAGTGACTACACTGAAACTTCTTCGTCAAGCTCTTCGTCAAGAATAATACGGAAGAGGAAAATAAAAATTGAAGTTAATAAAAAACATTTATTGAGGTCATTTAATGGACTTGTCACGGAAGATTGTATTCCGTTTAATGTGCTAAACTCACCTAATCTAAGAAGTTTTTTTGACCCGATTTGTGAAGGGCTAAGTGCAGCCGACGGTAAGCAACTGTGTTTAAATGCCTCAAACGCCAAAAAAAACTTTGCAGTTAGTCGCAAACAATGTCAGAAACGACATAGGTCTGGAAGTGAAAAATAAACTGCTATCATTAAAAATCGACCGAAATATTTTTAACATTAGCGCTCAATTTATCAGTGATGGGCAGATAAAATCACGCATCCTCGGAATGGTGGAGTTAAAGGGCGCCGGATCGAGCTCAAGCAAAAATCTAGCTATAGAAATTTTAAAAGACTTAAAAAATTATGATATTAATTTAAGACAGATAGTGTCGGTAACTTCTGATAACGGCGGGAATATGCTTAAAGCGACCAAATTATTATCCTTCGTATCAGAAGAATCGTATCGGTGTGCTGCTCATACTGCACAACTTTGCGCTCTCGACGTTACGAAATATCCAAGCATTACAGAGCATTTATTGACATGTCGTTATATTAGAAAAGCGTCGAACGGATATCGGGAGATTTTTGGATTAAAGCAATTAAAGATGCCACAGCTTGACTGCCCAACCAGATGGGGATCGACCTTCACAATGTTGGAAACATTGAATGCAGCCAAAGATGTACTGGCAAAAGTCGAATCCGTCAAAAATAAAACCCAAGACGAAAATTTTGAGATTGACGACTCATTTTGGGATTTTATAGACAGTTATTGCCTTGTATTTCATCCTTTACAAAAAGCCATAAAAATATTCCAAGAGGAACAACTGCACTACGGCAACTTTTTTGCGCTATGGCTGAAATGTAAACTACGCACAGAAATGATTATAAAAGATGCGACCCAACCATTGACTCAAACAATTGGAGAATTAATCTTGCAGTCCTTTGGAAAAAGAACAGCTACATTAATGAGCAACGGCAGTTTAATTGCCTGTTTGTACTTGGACCCACGATTCCATCACACGTTAACGGCAAAACAAAAACTTGATGCCATACAGTATTTAAAAACAATATGGGATAGGATCAATGAAGTCAACCCTAGCGGCATTGCACCCACTCAGGTATGAAAATATATACTATCTCCATTTAGAAATTTACTAACTATATAACTTTAAAACAGGTGACGATAGAACGCGCATTTTCAACGCTACGTCTGGTTCTAACGGACTATCGAAGTCGGATAAGCGAGGAATTACTGGAGAACATGCTGCTGGTGAAACTGAATCCGAGCTTCCTCGAAGCTGCAATAGACAATTTGCCCCTCTTTCAAGACCAAGATGACGATGATTCACATTAATAAACTATCTTATTCCCGCGGCAGTGGTCCGAAGTGTTATTGAAAACAGGGTAATCCCGTAGCAGGCTTAAAATGATCCTGTTTTATGGGATTAAAAAAATAAATTGTGAGTGTAATCAATCTTTTATGGGATCGTATCAAGACTATCCGGGATTACACTGTTTTCAATCCCGTTTCGGATTGATTTCTTTTTTCAGTGTATCATCAAATTTTTTCATTATGTTCTCCTCGCACACATTTTGCTCTTTAAGCTCGGAGTGAATTTCACCACCACCTCAGCCTTTAACAGACAATTCGTCGCAAACCCGGAAAAGGCGGATAAAGAAAAAGCCGCGTCATTAGAAAGATGCGCCACCTTCCCAGAACAAATGACTAGATCTCTTTCAGCACTGAAGTACCTCTTCAGTTACCATAAAAGACGCTAAACCCTCAAGAGCTATTGGATCTGATGGCCTGGCAGCCATCATGCTAAAGCACATAGGCCGACTAGCTATACGTTACCTAACACACACCTTCAACCTGTGCACTTCGTCCCTAGAAATCCCATCGATTTGGAAAACCGGGAAAGTCATCCCAATTCCCAAACCGGGCAAGGCAGCTGATCAAGGGTCATCATACCACCCAATCACGCTACTCTTACCGGTCATAAAGATCCTAGAAGCCCTTATCCTCCCCAGCCCTGAAAGAACACCATCACCCATCCGAGCACCAGCACGGATTCATCCCTGGGCACAGCACAACCTCTGCCTTGTATGAAATCACAACCTAAATTGTTGCAGGACTTAACAGCAAAAGACCACTCGAAAGGTCAATCCTGTTGGCCTTGATATGGTGAACCACACCACCTTGCTCCAAGTCCTATCGTGCATTAACCTACCAAATGGCATTAAAAGATGGTTGACAAACTATCTGTTCGGTCGTCAAGCGCAGGGCGAGCTCAGGGGATCTAAATCTAAGTCCAGGATCATCAAACAAGGAGTCCCCCAAGGAAGTGTCATCTCCCCGCTCCTATTAAATTTTTACGTGGCTAAAATCACCAAACTCACCAAATGACGTAAATCTCGTCACATACGCGGATGATTGCACAGTCCATACCACCGGGAGGGATATCAAAACTCTAGAAACAAGACTCATTTTCTACCTTCCAAGTCTTCTTTGCTAGTAGGAACATCAGTCTATCCGTTGCTAAATCCACTGCTACACTGGTAAAAACGTGGACAAAGGAAGTGAACTTGGCCCTCGATATCCGTATAATCGTACAATACATTCCCACCATAAAATATCCAAAAATTCTTGGCGTTACCTCCGACCCCCTTTTTAATATTGCCGGCCACAGCAATAAGTGTGACACAATGGTGTAATCTACAGCTGGCGCAAAACGCAGCACTAAGAGTGGTCACAGGTTGTCATGTTATGACAAGTCCTGATCACTTACATCAAGAAACCGAGATACTGCCAGTTAAGAGACACAAGCAACTGCTCACACAGCAATGTCTCATAGGATGCATAAATGTAACCCACCCCAACAATGCTTGCACAACTATCAATATGTCCCAAAGATCGGTTCCGGTTCGATTAAACCTACGCACGGAGCTTGACAACAATGCACCGTTTCTAGGAGCTGCACCTCACACACTAGCATCCTGTGCTGAGGCAAAAAAGACGGCACACATACACATGATAAACAAAGCCTTAGAATCCTATAAAGACAATGCAATTCCTGGAGGCAGGCCTCCACCCATCAACAAGGTCCTTCTGTTCAACCATGAAACAGCGATTAGCACTTAACAGTCTCCACCATGGTCTCCACAATTTGTTGTTTTGCTTTTGTTTTTCCGTTTGTTAAAAGTTTCAGTTTTAGTCCGAGCAGAACTGCCGGAGCGCACATCAGTCATATGACTTTGCTTTTGACTAATATCGTTTTTTGATTTTGCTTCTACTGCTGCTTATGAAATTTTCAAAATCAAAATCAAAAGCAACATTTCGCTTTCGACTTATCAGAACTGCTACCGCCTGCTGCTTCTGATTTTTCCAAAATCAAAATCAAAAGCAAAATTTTGCTTTCGACTTATGAGAACTGCTACCGACTGCTGCTTCTGAAATTTTCAAAAGCAAAATCAACTTATGAGAATTGCTACCGACTGCTGCTGCTGCCTTTTTCAGAATCATAAGTAAAATCAAAGCAGTGAAAAATATCATAAGTTTTTAAACACTGCAAATAAGCCTCTCTAAGGTTTTCCCAGCAGAGTCGATCAGGCAGATAGGTCTGAATGAGGCTGCTTCACCAGGTGTCTTACCTGGTTTGGATAACAGGACCAGCTTTTGTACCTTCCATTTGTCGGTGAAAGCTCCTCCCGTAGGCATCTGTTTTATAGGTCTGCGAAGACCTCGGGCTTCAAGGAGAGCGCAAGCCAAAATGCTCTATTTGGTATAGAGTCTAGGCCTGGCGCTTTACTAATTTTTAGGCTCCCAGCAACCTGGAGCACCTCCTCCGGATTAATTTTCTCAATGGCTATATCTATAGTCGATTCATTTGGCTGCCTGGGAGCGTCACTGCTGTGAGGAAACAGCTGCTCTACAATGGCTTTCTTGGTCTGAGGATCTGAGGGTTGCGATCGCGAGTCGGCATTAAGTTTTTTTACGACCATTTTGTATGCGCTGCCCCACGGGTCGTGCTCGGCTGAGTCGCAAAGTTTATGGAAGCACTTGCATTTGCTCTATTTGATGTCCGCCTTCAGTGTTCGCCTGCAGCTGTGGTAGACAGCTTGCCATTCACCAAAGCCTGGGGTCCCGCGAGAGCATTGTTAGCGTCTCTTCGCGCGGTTGCAGGAACGCCTGGCTTCTGAAATCTGCTCAGTCCATCAGTATACTGGTTCGTGGTGCCGCCCATACGGCTTTCGTTGAGCAATGCTGTAGTCGCATGCCGATTCGACATGGGCCATTATAGCACAAATTGCCATCTGCCATCTGATCCCCGCCTTCAGTTGCAGCTAGGTTTTCGACCGAGGCCGCAAAGGTTTGTGTCAAATGTCACCTCTTGGTACATTTTCCAGCGGTGCGCCTGGTGCGGGTTTCTGTTCGCTGGCTCGCCTATTGTGCATCGGATGGCCAGGTGGTCGCTTGCCGTATACTCGCTACTTATGATCCAGGTTGAAGTTGGGTACAATGAGCTGCTTACGAAAGTTAGGTCGACAAATGATCCGATACCCGCTCTGGTGAAGGTGTTCTGGTTGTCTTTTTTTAGCAGTCCAACGTTTAGCGCCGAAAAAACTTCGGGAATTGTTCGGCCTCTCGTGTTCGTCGTGACACTGCCCCTGCCCACCGCCCACACGTTAAAGACCCCTGCGATGACTATAGGTTGCGGCCAAGGGCGTCAGCCACAAGCACGTTCAAGATATCGGAGAATTCCACAATGCCTTTGCTGGGGGCAAGGTAGACGCTTTACACGCATATGCTGCCGTCCTTTGCTCGAACGAATTCGTCCTTAGCGTGCACGGCGGAGAGCTGCAAGCCTGCTGCTCCGCATAGCTAGATTGCTGCCTTCCCTGTTTTGTCCACTTCGCCCACTTTGTAGGGCTCGCTTAGTATCGCCAGATCTGTGGGCCGCTCTCGAACTGTTTGCGACAGCAGATCTGCAGTGATTCAAGTTAAGTTGAATCAAATCAAGCTAATCATGTCTCAGCGCTCCGTTGCGACGAGACAGCGTGCACGTTCGGCTGCCCACTTTGTGACTCGCATCCTGGATGCCCTTGGTGCTACAGAGGTAGCATTTTGCTGCCTTCTGGCAGGCTGCGATTTTGTGCCCCGCTTCTCCGCATTTCAGGCTATAGTTTGTGCGATCTACAGGGTTTCTACAGCCAGCTGCTATGTGCCCCGTCTCCAAACACCTGTAGCATCTTTTAACTCCCTCGTTCTGCTTTATACGACAGCGTGTCCACCCGATATTGACTTTTCCCAGGTCTAGTACCCGTGACGATAGCCACCTGCGTTTCCGCAAACGAGCTGCGTAAGCTTTTGACGTTGCAAGTTTCTAAAGGAATTTCTGCTTGGGAAGCCAGGGCATCCGCAATTTCCTGTCGCTTGGTCAGCGAATTCAGGTCGCTTATCTCCAATCGCGTTTCCAGTGTTAGAGCCCGGATACCAGCGCTGTCCCCAAGTACCTGCTCCATCTTTGCCTTCAGCTGTTGGGTACATTCAAGGCCTGGCCCGTTCAGTTCGAGCAGCAGATCGCCCTTTGCCGTGCGTCGAACCTTTTTTACGTTTTAAGGCTACCTTTTTCAGCTGATCATCTTGGCGTCTCGTGATCATATTGAGAACGTCGCTATATGAGAGACCGGCTCTGCCAGAGACAACTATAGCGTCCGCTCGAGGTTTTTGGGGAGGAGCCTCAGGTCGCTTTTTACCAGCACCTTTCCTAGCAGCCTTCTGTCACTGCTCCTTGGGAGCTGACGTCGTGCCTGCAGGCCTGATGCTACTTGTAGCCTCTGCTCGCTCCACATTGGCTACAGCAATCTCTGGGCGTTCATTTGATGGGGATCGGTTGACAGACTCAAAGGCGCCTTGATGGCGGACGCTTGGGGAGGTTTGAGTCAAACCCTCAGACTGGGCTTTAGCTGTCTTGCAGCTCTGCGCGATATGGTTGGTTTTTCCTAGTTTGGGTGTGGTCTGAGCTGAGATGTCAGCTTTCTGTGTGAGCTCATTCGTAGCGTATGCCGATGGTAAACGCTCGGGCTCTAGAGGCTCATTGCATCGAAAGCAGCAAGTGGGTTCTGCTAACACAGATTCCACTTTTTTGCTAGAGAGTCTTTCATCCCCTGATGAATGTGGCGCACTACCGGGTTCTTCTCATTCACCATCTAAAGATTATCTTGTAGCAAGATGTCCAATATACGACTCTGTTCGGCAATGGTTGGCCTAGGTCCTTTTCACTTTTTAGGAGGCGTAATCTGGTTCTCACCTGTGGAAATACACTAGGGTCGGCGAATCTGTGTGTATCGACCGGTGAGCCAGACGAGTGTGTTGCCAGCGAGAAGCAGTGCAAGTTCCACTCAGGCCAAGTGAGACCTAGGAAGCTACCGGAAAGAAGCTGAGCGGTTTCCTAAACGAGAGCCAAAGAGTTGTGCGACTTTGGGAACGTGTCAGGGCGAATCGTGGTGCCAGCGGTATCCGTGGTCTGGGCAAGCCGGCTAGGGTAGATTTAAGACGCAGACAAAGCTTGTAAGCAAGTAGGATAAATCCTAGTCGTGTAAGCAACCCTTAGATTGTCTTTTAAGAATTTAAGGCCAATAAACCAGCCTGAAACGAAATCACAATTGTCTTGTTATTTCCATACCAACTCCATATTCATAAATTTGTTGGAGCGATCCACGACTACCCTGAGCGTAAGCCGGCAGACTAAAAAGGTTCATAACAGTTACCTGAATCAGTCCGCTCCGATCCGGGCAACATCCAGCGTTCAGCACTTTGGCCGTTTATTGCGTCACCTTCCCGTCTTCAGTTTTTCCCTTCGGCTGCTTGCAAAACTTGGCAAAATGACATGAAAGCACTTGATTCCGCGAGCTCTGCATCCCTTTACGTGATCTGGTCCGAACGTAGCTCCACAATTGAAACATCGCCGACTGGCTACAACTTGTGTTCCTGACGCAGTGGCTGATCCATTCACTACGTTGCCGTTTTGGATACCATCTACGTTCTTCTGTAGCAGTGTTTTGTTATTAGATGCTGCTTCAAAGGCTTTACACTCTATAACAAGCTCTTCCATTGACTTGTTCCTTGTGTCCAAAAGCCTGAGTTGTAGTTTCCTGTCATTGACACCAATGATCACCCGGTCAAAAAGCATTCGATCTCCATAGGATTTCCCACACCCGAATTTAAAGTCACAACGCTGTGCTTGCTTTCGTATAATTGTTTCAAAATCCGCAAATGATTGGGCATCAGTTTGCACAGTGTTATTGAATTTATACGATTCCATGGAAAGGTTTTTAAACGGAATATAGTACTTGTCAAACGCGTCGAGTACAACATGCATTGTACGAACTCTTGGTGATGATTGCAGGCGCTGTGATGGCTTCAGCACTCCCCACCATGTCACTCGCAGGAAATAGAGTATTTTATATTTCCATATCTTTTGTTCCAGCAAGCCACAGGAATGTAGCTATTTGTATCGATTCACTCTGCAAATCTTTTCCTGATGCCACCAGGTACATAAGAAATGTACTTTTCCATTTAGGCCACTCATTGGCTAGGTCTGAACAATCAAGTTCCATTAACGCAAGCTCATTCAAAGACATTATGACAATGTTTGGTTGACTTCTGACACCATGTTTTAAGTTAAAGAACGCTTTGTTAATTAATGCTTAATTGAGGTTAAATTTATTTTAAGATCTTTTCTTGCGACCGCAAGTCGTGCTTCTTTTTCCCTTCTGTTTACAAACTTGTAGCTATCGATCAATACATTGATGACATATTCATTTACAAATACAACGCATACTATTTCTATCGACTACTTCACAATATTACACGCTACATGTAGGTTTTCTAAATAAAAGTTTAGGACTTCAAATGCTGAATGCTACGTATAAAAAATCTACACGAAAAGTGTTGTTGATCCATTAGCTCATCGTCGTTTGTCACTTCCCTTTAATACTATTATTTTGCCGCAATGCAGGGCGTGTGCATGGTAGTCGTATGGGCTGAGATGCCGGCATTTTATGTTTAAATTGCAGAGACAAGGTAAGCGAGTTATGATTTCGAACCCCAGACAAGGTGAGTTAAAAAAATAAATATGTGTCTTAGGCTATACAGAAAGATGACTTTCCCCTCCTGTGCGCCTCCCTCCCCTCTTCATCACCATACTTCCTTGTGAAAATAGTAACAGATAACAGCTGAATTTAAAACAAAATTTATTATTTTCTTGAAATGTAGAAAAGTTGAACTCCGCATGTAGATATGAGAAAGCTAAACGTGGCATGTAGATAATCTACATAAACGCAATGGGTGCGAAATCCCTGTTAAAAGTGTAGAAACACTACAATTTGAAAAGAATATTATAATTTTGCCCAGAAGTTTGCAACGCAGAGAAATAAAGTAATTTATATTGTCTTGATCAGGGTGACGAGCTGATTCGTTTTTCTTTTCAACGGAAACGTCTCCAAACTTTGTATTCATACGTTTCCTATGCTTTTTTATAATTTTTCTAAGTTTGATATAAATCGAACAACTATTTGGTATAGCTGCCATATAAAAGATAGGTCTGAAAAACAGTGTTAGGTAGAAAAACTTTTTTGTTTTAAATGGTAGCATCGTGCAATTTTGTATTTTCTTGTTTTACATGCTTTCACCCAATTCTACAAGTTTTTATCCAAGCCGGATGATTATATCATATAGCTCTCATACGAACGATCGGTCGGATTTTTTCAAAATTTTTATGCGAGCACTTGCAAGGGTATAAAAAGTTAGCTTAGCTTTCTTGTTTTTTTTTTCTCTGTGTAACAGAGCTCGGCCGCGCACATGGCCACTGCCTTACGCTCCTGTTTACTGAAGTCCTCGTCCACCTGGCTGCTATATGTTTGTGCTTCGTGTACATGTGTTTGTGTGTGAATAAAATGTGTACACCCTATTCATTTCATGTTCCATGTCGACTTTTATTTGTTATTATTTGACAGTTATCATATTTGTTGTTCCTGTCATCTGCAAGCCTCACCTGTCTTCTCAACCGGCTTTACGATCCTTCCCCACGCATCCTCAGCAACATTTCATCGATCGAAAAGCTACTGTTAGCACAAGTGTTAATTGTGGCCTTGAACGCCGTCTTTCTAACCAGCACAGTTGCACCCAACTGCTCTCCCTCCTATTGATTCTGAGGAGCTGGTCCTGTGACTCCCGATCATCCCCCGCAGGCCGGTGTCGACGATAGTTGTCCGAGCGCCTGCAGCAGTCCCAAGTTCTCACTGCTACCAGACCGCACTGTATTCTCTCCACACCTCTTGACACTCTCGAACAAAATAGCCTACTTGCCCACACCGCCGGAATGCTTGTTTTATATGAAAAATTTCCTTTGCAGTTGAGTGGACAACCGTCATTCTGTGCCTTAGCTCCTGTCCCTGATGTATTCGGAGAGCTGACAGCCATAAATCGCTCCAATTATTCAAATTCGTCTGCCAGCTTCATTAACTGAGAAATGACTTTAAGTCCGGTAAGCTGTTATAGAGTATCAAACTTAATTGCCTGGCTGGTTTATATCGCAGTACCCGCCTCAGTGTCTGCATTTTGACGATGTATACTTTACATTTTTCTGACAACCCTGTTTCTATTTCCTTCTGTACTCTTCGTCTTCCTCCTTAGTGAAGTAGTCTCTTGGCAGAAAGTACTCTTTGAAGCTGTTCAGAAACCCTGCCCACGTGGCCCACTGCTGGTTATTTACCACAAAACAGCTTAAAGCTATCGCTTTTATGGCAACTCTGGCATTGTCCTGGCGAACAAATTTGGGATTATTTCATATGTGTCCGCGGACCACTGCACTTGCTCAATAAACTCTAGTTTCCCCTATCCAACGAAACTTAATTCACATTCCCTCACTTATTTGGCTACTTTTGATTAGCCACTCCTTGGTGGTTGTTCCGTCGACGTCTGTCCCTCCTTTTTCGCGAACGTCTTGATACAGAGGCCATACTTGATATTTAAAGCTCTTCGAGTTCTAGGTTTTGATCCGGTGGCTAAAAGTGTTGTTATCTTTGATGCTTGTGGCATGAAGTTTGGCCAATTCGTCGATCCTCAGACCGACTTTCATATCCTTTTCCATCTCTTGTGGGCTTCGCTCAAGATACTCGGGGACGTGTTTTTCTTTTTTTTCTCCTGCACTTCTATTAATTTTTTAGCCAATGTCATAAATAATTCTTTTTATTACGTCTAAAAGATTACGCTTATATGTTTGCATTTAATTTCAAACTAAACGTAACAATATTATCTGCATTGTGTTCACTGGGCTTAGATTTGTTTTTGGTTTCTTTATTTGCTTATATTTTTTTCAAATGCTCGCGCTCTCTTCATTTGTGTTGTTGTGGTGCTGGGCTTTCCTTAATTTCCTCCCACTCATCTGTCCCGCGCTCTGGAACTGCTCTACCGCGCTCTAACTGTATGTGTGCTTTGCAGTTGTTGTTTCTTGCGCATTTAATTGCTGGCGACTGTTGTTTTTGTTTTCGTGGCGGTTACTGTTTGCTGATCGTGTAACCACAGTGGTGAATTTGGTCTGTATTACTCTGATTATTTGGTGTTGAGTTTGAATTAATTTAAGTTCTTGAATCTCTGCTAATTATGAGCTACCCAATCTGCTGTTATAAAAACTGCAAGATAGCCCCCAAACGCAAACAATAAATTTATCATGTGCTGGCACTTCCGAAGTTCAAAACTAAGCCCTAATGTAAAAAAAACTAATAGCTCTCTTGCGCCTCAGAAGCAGATTGCGATTTCTGTCCCAGATCATGGCCGAACTCCATCATGTCCTAACATTCAGGGTCTGATATCGGGAAGTGGTGGTTTTGCTACTTCAAATAGTAGCACAAAGCAAAAAACGCAAATTTGCGGGTGTTCATCCTGGTATGTTCTAATTAAATTTTTAGAAAAATGCAGTTCTTTGGGAGTACGATTAGCTGTTAGCTGTGTTTGAAAAAAAGTTATGCCTGTGTTTTGGGGAGATACTAATTTGCATCCCCCTTCGGTAATTAAAAAATTTATTAATGAGGCGGGAATTTAAACCAAAGAAAAGGCGGGGGGTGATTTTAGGTTAATTTCACTTATGTTGTTGATTTTAATGTGTTTGTTGTTTATGTTTGTATGCCAATATGTTGTGTACAATTTGAGTTTATTTTACAATGTTTGGTGATGTTATTATTGTTGTTTTAATAAGTGTTGTTAGCGGGCGGGCGAGCGGCGTAAGCGTGTGATCGATTTAATGCAAGGCAAACGACTGTCGAAGCGAAGAATAGAAAAGAAGAGAAGCTTATGCTTATATTTATGATCTACTTAACTAGTTATGACGTGACAGTGATGAACCCTTAGCCGCAAACAGATTATTTTCAAAGTAAACTATTTACATTATATTTAGGCAAACATTGTACGTAGATTTAGGATGACTTGTTTAATTATTATTTGTTGTCGCTGTCTGCTCCCGACATGCTCCCCCCATTGGAAACTGAAGGGCTTTCAACCGAGGTGGTTTCGAGGGGCAGGACTGCGATTTTGTTGACGCATCTTTTGACCAGTCCAGTGGATGTTCGGATTACAGCGACTCGCACAACGCCGTCGTCGCCAGTGATGATGCTTTTCACCCGACCGAGTCGCCATTGGAGAGGTGGAAGGTTGTCCTCTTTGAGCCCCACAACGCTGTTTAGCTTCAAGTTTGCTGACGAGGAACGCCACTTCCCACGCTCTTGCAGCAAAGATAGGTAGTTGGTGCTCCATTTTCGCCAGAATACCTGCTGCATTTGGCATACGCGCTGCCATCGACTGAGCCTGTTGATATCAAGATGAGTAATATCTGGTTCATCTAATGCGCATAATGAGGACCCAATTAGGAAGTGCCCTGGCGTGAGCACGTCTAAGTCCTCTGGGTTATCTGAAACGGGACAAAGAGGGCGAGAATTTAAAATTGCGGAGATTTCGAATACCAAAGTTCTCAGCTCGAGAAACGTTAGTGTGTGGCCTCCAACAACTCGGCAAAAATGGTATTTCGCCGACTTCACTGCGGCCTCCCAAAAGCCGCCAAAATGTGAGGAGCGAGGCAAAGCCGCCCATGGCAAAGCAAGCGTCAAGGATTTCGCCATTATGCGGGTCGCTGAGAACTAGTTGCCTGAGCTCGATCAGTTGATTTCTGGCGCCAACAAAGTTCGTCGCGTTGTCCGACCAGATGATATTAGGCCTGCCTCTGATACTGGCGAATCTTTTTAGGCAGCGATGAATGATGCAGTAGGCAAATCCTCCTCCAACAGGCCAGAACTTTTGGTAGATTGCCGAAAGTAGAAACTGCGGTCCAGCATGCAGGAACTTTCGGTGGAAATTCATAATTAGGGCATTGGTTATTGGATGACCTTTTGGCAGCAAAAGCGGGTGCTTTGCGTAATAATCCAAGCTTGAGTTTTGCAAGCGTCCACCAACACGCATCAGGCCTGCCGCGTCCAGGAAGGGATGAAGCGATAAAAGCTTGCTTTTGGGTGAAAGCTGACGTCCTTCTTGCAGCGCTTTATGGTCCTCCGCAAAATGTACGCGCTGGATGCCCTTGACGAGGAGATGCGTGCCGCCTTTTACATCCGCGACCGTGGGTGGACCCCTGGAATCAGATTGGCCTTTTCCTCTGACCAGGAATCTATAAATATATCCAAACACCCGCTGCATTTTCCCAAACGAGTTTTGGTACTTGCAGGTGCTAGGAATATCGGCTTGCTGAATTGAAATCAGCGCCTGCCGACGACGCTCCGGTAACGCCAGCGTAGCTGTTGGGTTTGTCATGCCTTTGGTACGCTCCCGTATTTGTGCGATCCTGTTGGATACAAAAACATTATAATTTGAAGGACATTCTCGTATCCAAGCAAGGGCTATAGTGGAGTCGGACCAGCAATACACTGTACAAGAGCAAGGAATGGTTTGTACGATATTGGAAAGCAACTCAGATAGCAGGTGCCCAGCAGCTAATTCCAATTTAGGGATGGTGAGAGCCTTTAGAGGAGCGACTCTTGATTTGGAGCAGAGTAGGTAGGTCGAAACAGATCCGTTGATTTCCGAGCGAACATATACGCAAGCCCCATATGCAGCCATGCTTGCGTCACAAAATGCGTAAAGTTGCTAAGATGCGTTGGGTTGCAGAACAAAGCGCGGAAATTTGAAGCTGGCGACCGAACAAATTTGCGAAACGTGCTCGAGGCAGACAGAATGCAGCTCCTGCGGCAAACTTTCATCCCAATCCAGTTTGTCCTTCCACAAGGCTTGCATGAATGTTTTGAACCTCGTTATAGTTGGGCCTATTAAACCCAGAGGGTCATACAATTTTGCAATGGCTGACAATATTGCGCGCTTGGTGGCAGGTCCTTCAGCAATGGCGCGGGAAAAGTGGAACAGTAGCATGTCAGACTTTGTGTCCCAGGCCAAACCCAATGCTTTAGTGATGTCTGTGCCATCATGGAACTTGATGGACTTCTCCTACTCAGCTTCGAGTTCACCATCCAGCGCGGCAGGCTCATTGTAGCACCATTAACGAATTGGAAAATGTCCTCTACGCAAAAGCTCCTTAACCTGCTGACGAACTTCAGCAACCTCTTCGACACAGTCACCTCCAGAGATTAGGTCATCTACATAGAATTCCCTTCCCACGACATTAGCCGCATTCGGGAACTCAGCCTCCTCATCGTACGACAGCTGGTGCATGGCCCGAATGGCTGGTTTTGTACCGTATGTTACAGTTTCCAAAGTGTAGACAACAATTGCTCCATCAGGACTATCTCGACAAAAGATACACTGCAAAAGTTGGTCTGGATGAGTCATGCGTACGCATCTGTACATTTTGCAGATATCGCCGCATTATGCAATCCTGTAGAATCGGAAGCGAAGCAGAGTATTGAATAATATTGGTTGATCAGATGGGCCAGCGAACAAAAGATCATTAAGGGAAAAGCCTGATGAGGACTTAGCTGAGCCATCATAAACGACGCGTAATTTGGTTGATGTGCTTTCCAATTTCAGCACGCAGTGGTGGGGCAAGAAGAATTTTGAAGCGCTAGTTTGCATATTAGCAGGTGACATATGGCCTAAGTCAAGGTATTCCTGCAAGAACGCTGAGTATTGGGCTTTTTTTCAGGGTTTTTTGCTAGTTTAATCTCTAGACTCTTAAAACGTCTCAACACACGATCGTAAGATTCCCCTAGATTGTTCAAGCTGATTTAAACTGGAAGGCGAACTGAGTATTGGCCGGACGGAAGCCTTGTACAATGCTCCTTAAAAAGCTTCTCGCATAACAAATCCTCTTCCGAAAGCTCCGATGATTATCCGCAACAGCTGTCAATTTCCCAAAAGTGCTTCATGATGATGGACAAATCGTCAGAGTCTGAATGAACGCTTGACTCTTTAATCGATACTGCAAGAGCGGAACATTTGCCCTTATCTGAAGAGAGTCCTCCCGAAACGATCCAGCCCAGACGAGTTTTTTGTAAACTTGTCAAATGACTGGCAATGCGGATTTGGCCAACACACAAAAGGTCAAAAAAGATTCCAGCACCAATAAGTAGATCAATCCGCTGACTCTTGTAGAACAAAGCATCGGCGAGGACAATGTTTTTAGGAATGCTCCATTCGCTGTGGTCTACATCAAAATGAGGCTGGTGATCGGTAATCGTTCGCATAATCACAGCCGAGAATAAAGCACGATAGCTTGCGTCTTTGGCTTGAGCCAGAATCTCGATAAACGAATTCCCTATGCCCGAAATAGCGACATGAGAGCGATGTGGGTTAAGTTAGAGTTGATTGGCTAAGCGAGAAGTTACGAAATTGAGTTGTGAAGCCGAATCGAGGAGAGCGCGACATGGAATGAATAATCCAGATCGGCTTGAGCCTGCACAATAGCAGTAGCGAGCTTTAGGTGGAGTTGGGGTTGGAGAAGTCGAGACGAGAGAGGACGCCGAATGCGTTTGAGCGCTAGCAGCTGGCTGTGGCTGAGATGTGGAGTGGGTGGGTGCTGCATCCATATGCAGCAAGGAGTGATGCTTTGATGAACAGTGTCGGCAACGGATTAATGTGGCGGGTAATTAAACCAAAGAAAAGGCGGGGGGTGATTTTAGGTTAATTTCACTTAAGTAGTTCATTTTAATGTGTTTGTTGTTTATGTTTGTATGCCAATATGTTGTGTACAATTTGAGTTTATTTTACAATGTTTGGTGATGTTGTTATTGTTGTTTTAATAAGTGTTGTTAGCGGGCGGGCGAGCGGCGTAAGCGTGTGATCGATTTAATGCAAGGCAAACGACTGTCGAATCGAAGAATAGAAAAGAATAGAGAAGCTTATGCTTATGTTTATGATCTACTTAACTAGTTATGACGTGACAGTGATGAACCCTTAGCCGCAAACAGATTATTTTCAAAGCAAACTATTTACATTATATTTAGGCAAACATTGTACGTATATTTAGGATGACTTATTTAATTATTATTTGTTGTCGCTGTCTGCTCCCGACAGCCTGCTAAAAGTTCCGTTGCGGATGTTACTAAAATGGAAGTCGACTTTGGGGCTTATGTGCATATTTACATTTTTTTAGCGAATTTTTCATAATAAACCAAAAAAGTCCAAAAAATGAAGTGGAATATATGACCATTTCAATCCAGATAAAGCAACAATTTTAAGTAGACCAGAGATCCACCTGTTCGAGCTACTTTTATAGTATTGTCATTGGAATAGCCAGAAAAATAATGGTATGATTTAACAACTGGAGTATATTTTACATTTATCCATGTTTTTGATATTTCGTCAGATGTAGTTTTGACATAATTTTTAACAACGTGAATAAGCATTGTAGATGGGGCGGATCGCAATTTAATTTTTTTTGTTAAGCTAAGTTTATGGGCCACCTAGATCAATTTTAAGCCAAGATTCAAATGCAGCCGGCGAAATCCATCTTCCACCTCAAAATACACACTTTGCCATTAACATTAAAAAAACGTGTAGTCCCAAAATTTGTTTTCTGCACCAGATTAAAGTGCACAAAATTATTAAAACTCATTCTTATAAATTTAAAAAACCCAATTTTCAGTTGCGGACGATACACATAACGTCATACCATGTTTAGTTAAAATTTTTGATACATATTTGATATCTTACAAATGTGACCTCTTTCTTTAATAGGTTAGGTTAGGTAGTTCCGGCTGACCCCAGATGGGGTCACCCATGGACCTTAGAGTCCTTAATGAGGCCGGTTGGGTACGTTTGACCTAGAAATCCAGGAGGATTTTTGACGTTTTGGCGAATGCCAATTATTGTTGTGGGAGCTTCTTGGCCGCTTCTTCCAAAGAAGCGAACCGTGGGGTGTGCAGAAGCTTTAATCTTTTCGTGGTAATTGCTGGGCAGCTGCAAATGAGATGCTCTGGAGATTCTGTGACTCCAGGTTCCATGCATTTCCTGCATGTGTCCTTTGTCGTTATGCCTAGCTTTATCGCATGAGCAGCTGCTAGGCAGTGTCCCGTTAGTATGCCAATGAGCAGCCTGCAGTCTTTTCTCTGGAGCTGTAGCAGATAGTGCGTAAGTTTTATGTCTCTTGCCCTGCACATAACTTTAGAGATTCTGCATCCGCTGGTGTTTTCCCTCTGCCTCTGCTTCTTTCTCTGCTATCTCCTCCATCTTGCTGTTAAGCGTCTGTATGGTGGTAGGGATGTTTAGTGTTTCTTCTTGGCCTAGTACGACTCCGGCTTTTGCAAGACTGACTGTCATCTCGTTTCCAGTAGATTTGCACCTTTCTGGAGATGCTGAGGGAGTCTAGTGCTTCCCTGCTCGCTAAGACATATTTTGAGTTGATGGAGTGTTCTTGCATTGCCTTGATTGCCGCTTGGCTGTCCACGTAGATAGTTTTTAGTTGTATGGAGCGTGAGTTTCCAGCAACTCCGCTGCTTTCCTTATTGCAAAGACTCCCGCATGGAATATGGTGCAGTGGTTTGGCAGTTTGTATGAGAGCTTTATTTTTGGCTCTGCACAGAATACGGCGGCTCCGACTCCTAGGTCCATCTTTGAGTCGTCTGTAAAAAAGTGCGTTGCTTCGATGACCAATCGTGAACGCCAGTCTTCTGTCTCCATAGTGCTGATGTGCATATTGAGTTGGTCTTTGGGATAATGTAGTCCGTGCTACTATTGATCTCTCTACCAACTATGCTGTGCCCATAGCTCGGTAGCGCCATGGTGCCTGCCGCACATAGTCGTTGAGCGGTTGGATGTACAGAGGGTGTGTGTTCTAATGCATTGGTTGGAGTGAACCATACCAGTATGCCGTGTAGCAGTATCGGTCGTATTACTGAAATGAAGAGCCAATGCATCAGACTGGGTGATAAGTCCCAAGTGCTACTCAGCATCTTCTGGGATGCATATAGTGCGTTGGTCGCCTTCTTCACTCTTTCTTCCACATTTGGCTTCCATGACAGTTTAAGTATTTAACGTTATTCTTTGGCGTTAGTGATATTCCATTTATCTTTGGTCCATGGCGGTACCTTTTATCTTTTGGTAAAGAGAATGAAGTCCGTCTTCTCCTTATTAATTCTAAGACTGGCTTCTGTGGCCCATTTTAGTATCTCTTTGACTGTAGAGTCCATGATTCAGCTGAGAGTCGATGGACATTTTCCCATGATAACTATGCTTATGTCGTCGACATATGCGGTTATCTTAGGTGCTTTCCTCCGGAACTTCGTTAATAGTTTGTTAACCACAAGAAGGGGTGATATAACTCCGCCTTGCGGAGTGCCGCCGTAAGCCTCCTTCGTCAAGGTTGTGGTACTCCACTCGGCTTGTACTGTTCTGCAGCTCAGCAGGTTGTATGTCCACAAGTCCAAAGCGTTATGTATTGATACAGCTCGTATTATCGCCTCATTGAAGACGTTGTTGAATGCACCGGATATATCAAGAAAGGCTCCCAAGGCATAATCTTTATGGTACATTGTTTTCTCGATGGTGGCTAGTAGGGAGTGTAGCGCTGCTTCCACTGATTTCCCTTTCGTGTATGCGTGTTGGTTGTTCTCCAAGGTCAGGTTCATGCCTTCTCTTATGTGGAGGTTTTGTAATTTTTCCATTGTTTTAAGCAAGAATGAAGTGAGGCTAATGGGCCTGTAGTCTTTTGGCTGCAGGTGACTTAATTTCCCCTTTTTGGGTAGGAACATAACACGTGCTGTCCTCCAGGCCTCAGGTACATAGCCCCACCCCAGGCAGGCTTCAAAAGTGGACTGTAGCCATGGTACGACTAAACCTTTGGTCGTTTTTAGCATGGCGGGAATTATGCCATTCAGTCCGGGGAATTTGTAGCTCGCGAACGAGTCGATCGCCCATCGGATTTTTCCTGGAGTGACTAAGTTGGTTGGGATTTTAGTTTGTTGAGTGTTTAAGTCCTGAAGCGTATCTGGCTCGGTGACTATGGTGCAGTCCGGGAAGTGCGCATCGAGGAGAGCACATGTAGGTTCCTTGCTGCTTTCTGTCCAGTGACCTTCGTCCGTTTTTAGTTGACTCTGCATAGGTGGCTGCTTTGAAAGCAGCTTCCTGAGTTTAGCTGCTTCCGTGACCTTCTCTATGCTGGAGAAGAAGGTTCTCCAAGAATGTTGCTTTGCCTTCTATACTTCTATTTTGAATAAGCGAAGTCTAATCTTATACTCCTCCCAGATAATCACTTCATCCGCTTGTTTGGCGAGTATGAAGCATTCCCGAACGTCATTCCTCTGCTCTTTCATTTCTGTGGTTCACCAGTGGGGTCTGGTTCTCTTTTTTGTAACTGTGAGCTTACACGTGGTTATGTATGCTTCGATTATATTGGCAGTGAGCGTCTTCGCGGACTTCTCAGTATCTCCCACCGAGCAGATGGGCGTTGGCGTCGGCAGTTTTGATTCCACTTCACCCAGTCGGTGTTCCGGGGATTTCTATAGACGTTTCTAGTTTGACAATAGTCGAATTGGATCTTGAACTGGATGTACTTGTGGTCGGAGAAGGAGGGTTTATCAAGACCTCTCCATTCTGCCGCCTGAGTACTATTCCCTAAGGTCAAGTCTAGAACGTTGGCCGAAGTTGGTCCCACATATGTGGGTACGTCTCCAACGTTTTCTACACTTAGACTGGTTTGTATGATAAAATGCAAGAGAGACTCACCTCTGTCGTTGATGTCCGGGCTGCCCCACACAGTGTGGTGTGCGTTGGCGTCCGTTCCGATGACGTGGGGCTGCTTCTTGTAGATTGCTTCCGACATCAGTCTTCCGAGTTCAGCCGGTGGTGCCTCTCGCTCATGCGCCATGTAGCAGGACGCCATAAGAATTGGCTCGTCCCTGCCACCCTCCATGGCGCAACAGTGAGGTCGTCCGTGCTGTAATTAGTCATTAGACACGCATAGATGCCTTTTCTTACCAGAATGGCAGTCCTTGCTCTACTTACTGGGGTGGGGTAAAAGATGTTGTAGTATTGTGACCCGGAGACCTTGTTTCCCGCCGCTATCCAAGGCTCCTGAACTAAAGCCACATCTGCGGGCCCTTCCTCCAAGGTTAGAAGGAGCTCCGCCGAAGCGATCTTGCTCTTAGCAAGATGACCTGGAGGACCTTCAACTGCATGACTGGTGTCTGCCTCCTCCGGTCCCGATGGGTCAGCGTGCACGGTTGTATCGCCATCCTCGTCTTCCTCCGCAGACTGTACTGCCCCCGTAATATCGATGCTGCTGGCTTTTTCGACCATCGTGTTCATACCGAGGTCGTTCTCCACCTCTCCAGCCTTCAGTGTGTGTCCATTAGAGTCCTCGATGTTGCGTTTCTTGAGACGTTGGTGAACGTTACCTACTCCCCATGCCATAGTCCGGAATCTTGGGTAGAGCAAATCTTCGGCCTCCTTGTTGATCTGGAGGACCATGTGCTGCCCGTGTTTGACGGGCTTTGCAACATGTAGTACCTTCCAGTCTCCAGTTGGCACATTCTGCCACTGTATGAGTTTGAGCGCCTTCTCCTTTGGTCTGACCCATGGAAAGAATACTTTTGCCTTCGGAACGGACGGAATACAACACGCTTTCCATTTCTGCAAGGACGCTTGTGACCCACTTAAGGGTGGGGTCGTCCTTGCATCTTAGGATTTGACTCTATACAGCCAGCCTGCTCCGTCAAACGCTACAGGTTGCGTTGGTGGGTGCTCCATCCTTTTAAAAAATTCCTCGAACAGCTTCTCCTCCACTTGCTTCCACTTTTCGGGCGTCATCTTACAGTTAGGGTCGCTTTCGTCGACGAGAGCTACGGTGAGATGCCGTTTTGCCACGTCGCTGGCTGACTCGTTGGGCTGACTGGTCTTTTTGGGTAGGGGTTGTGCCTGTTTCTGCGGTTTTTGGCGGGGCTTTTACTGGCAGAGGCCTCCGGGGTCGCTTGCTCAGTTGAGCGCTGCCGCTTGTTGGCCAAACTCTCCTCCATCTTGTTTCTTCGCAAAGTGTTTTCGGCCTTCCCTAATCTTTTGCTCGGCCCACGCAAGCTTGTTTCTCTCCTCTAGGGTGAGCTCACCGCTTTCGGTTAGTCGCACCTTGAGTTTGAGAGCCGCTTTATACATGCCCTCCTTTGTTCGTTTGTGTTTTTCCTTATTTTTGGTACTAGACCCCGAACTGGGGATAGCAGCAGCTTTTAGTGAACCTCCATGCGATTCACAGTCCGAGTCTGTATCGAATGCAGTACCGCACCACACTTTGGTCTTTGACGTATTGGCAGTAGCTGTCCAACTGTCCTGGCCTGCTTCAACCACGACAGAGAAGTGACCGCTGGCGACACGAAGTGGGGATCTCTCCCCACCATGCCCACCTGGGATAGCAGTTTCGCCTTCCATTTAATGCCTGCTGCCAGGCACCTCTAACCATGGCTTAGGCTCAACTCTACCCAACATTAGTCAGTTTTTTTTTATGGGCATTTGAAATTTTAAGCTGAAGTTCGCCTTTGTGACAAAGAGGTACTTTTTGTAATACTCATATCTCTGAAACCATTCAGAATTTGGTATGTTTGTCAACGGCAAAGTTGTAGATGTTGACCTTGTCTAAAAAATGGTTCTTGATCATTTTCTATATAAAACTCCGTCTTTATGACCAAAACTATATAAAACCTAAAAAACTCGTTCTTTTTTTTAATATTAAAGGCTATATATCTATTAATCTGGTACGGTGACTCTTTGTGTTGAAGAATATTGCTAAATTCTTTTAGACTTGAAACATAACTGTTTATTTTTAAAATTATAAAGCAAAAAATCTATTTTCAAGATAGATAAATGGGGAGAGCGCTTTCACCAAATAAGCATGCCAATGGAGAAGCGTTTTAAGGGGGGATAAAATAGATGCCTTGTTTTCAGATTTTCCGGGTATAAATTTCATCAACCATTTAGTGTTACGCAGTGATATGTATCCTATTATTCCATTAACCAACATTTGGAATTTGTCAAACTTTAAATTTAGCCCCTATCTTCTACTAGTCAGGTAATTTCAGATGAAGTATTCGACTTGTCCCTAATCCTCCCATTTCGGTAATAATTACCGATGTAGCTGGGGTAACTGGTGCTGCTAAGCCTCTAACAGATATCTACTAAAGATCCCTGTCCTGATCTCACATTTGATGATGTTAAAACCTATATTCTGGCTAAATATAGCCACTGATATTTTGCTGGAAGAGCGAAAGGAAGATTTCCTCTTTCAAAATAAGTGTTCCCGGTGAAATGTTGACAATCTGCCCAAAAGATTTCTGGCCGGCTCACCTAATAATAAAAGAGTTTATTGATAAAAAGAAAAATCGATCTCCTATCTATTTGCCTTCCATACCTTCCAATATATCTAGAGCCTCTACTTCTAATGTTGCGTCAAAACACTAATCCCTTTCTCCCTTTTGCTTGTCTACCAAAATTTTCTAGGTCTTACTCCTAAGCTCAAATCAAAAATCCGATTTACGATCGACTCGATCGCGAGTTACAAATCACCCGGACTGGATGGCATAATTCCCGCCATGCTAAAAACGATCAAAGGTGTAGTCGTACCATGGCTACAGTTCACTTTTGAAGCTTGCCTGAGGCGTTATGTACCTGTGCCCTGGCCTGGAAGACAGCACGAGATGCGTTTCTATCCAAAGTGGGGAGATTCAGTCATATGTAGCCAACATACCACAGGCCTATTAGCCTCCCTCTTTCCTGCTTAAAGCAATGGAAAAACTACAAGACCTCCACATAAGAAACGGCACGAACCTGACCTTGGAGAACAACCAACACGCATAGACGAAAGGGAAATCGGTGGAAACAGCAATACGCTCCCTAGTAGCCACTATAGAGAAAGCACTGTCTCCACGGAGGCGATAATGCGCAGCCTCAGAGATGTATCTGCAGAAGAGTACAAGCCGAGTGGAGTACCACAACCATGACGAAGGAGTCACACGCCGGCACGCCTCAAGGCGGCGGTATGTCACCCCTGCTATGGAACCTTGTGGTTAACAAACTATTAACGAAGTTCAGAGGGAAAGCACCCAAGATAGCCTCATATTCCGACGACATAAGAATAGTTATCATGGAAAAATGTCCATCGAATCTCAGTTCAATCATGGACTCTACACTTTAAGAGATACTGAAATGGGCCACAGAAGCCGGACCTATTTCTCTTTACCAAGAGATACCATGTACCGCAATGGACTCCACCAAATATAAATGAAATATCACTAACGCCAAAAAATAACGTTAAATACCTTAGAGTAGTAGTCGACAGTAAACTGTCATGGAAACCGAACGTGGAAGAAAGGGTGAAGAAGGCAACCAATGCACTATATGCATCACAGAAGATGCTGAGTAGGACTTGGGACTTATCACCCAGTCTGATGCATTGGCTCTTCATTTCAGTAATACGACCGATCCTGCTACACGGCATACTGGTATGGTGGCAGGCCACGGAGAAAACCACATACCTAAAGCTGATGGAGAAGACCCAGCGACAGGCACTGGTCTGTATTACGGGGGCGCTGAGGTCCACTCCAACCAAAGCATTAGAACACATCTTAGGTGTCAACCCTCTGAACATCCAAGTATGCCTTCTGGCACAAAAGACCGCTCAACGTCTATGTGCGGCAGGCACCATGGCGCTACAAAGCTATGGACACAGCATAGTTGGTAGAGAGATCAATATTAGCACGGACTACATTATCCCAAAGATCAACTCAATATGCACATCAGCACTATTTGGACACCTCTTTACAGACGGCTCAAAGATGGACCTAGGAGTCGGAGCCGCCGTATACTGTGCAGAGCCAGAAATAAAGCTTTCATACAAACTACCAAGCCACTGCACCATATTCCATGCGGATGTCTTTGCAATAAGGAAAGCAACGTATTTGGCAGAAATTCACGTTCCAAACAACCAAATAAATATATACGTGGATAGCCAAGCGGCAATCAAGTCAATGCAGAGACACTCCATCAACTCAAGAAATGTCCTGGCTAGCAGGGAAGCACTAGATTGCCTTAGCATCTCCAGAAAGGTGCAAATCTATTGGATGCCGAGATTCCGGGGCATCGATGGAAACGAGATAGCAGACAGTCTTGCAAAAGCCGGAGTCGGACTAGGCCAAGAAGAAACACAAAACATACCTATCTCCATGCAGACGCTAAACAGCATGATGGAAGAAAGAGAAGCAACACAACCGGATGCAGAATCTCTAAAATAATGTGGAAGACAAGAATCATAAAACTCACGCACAATCTTCTACACCTCCAAAGAAGAGACTGTAGATTCCTCATTGGCATACTAACGGGACATTAGTAGCCTAGTAGCCGCTATTTCGATAAAGCTAGGCATAACGACAGAGGACACCTGTTGCAGGCATGGAATCTGGAGTCGCAGAAACTCTAGAGCATCTCATTTGCAGCTGCCCAGCAATTACCACGAAAAGATTAAAGCTTCTGCACACCCCACGGTTCGCTTCTTTGGAAGAAGCGGCCAAGAAGCTCCCACAACAATAATTGGCATTCGCCAAAACGTCAAAAATCCTCCTGGATTACCCAGCCTCATTAAGTATCTTAAGGTCTATGTGTGACGCCATCTGGGGTTAGCCGGATGGTTAATATATCTTTTGATTTTCATGTTCTTGTTTTTACTAAATCCCGACATTTCTGATTCTTCTTCTTTCCCACATTCTTAAACACCCCATGACATCGAATGTATAAGTGTTAAAATAACTTTCTCTAACTTTTCCGTTTGTATTACTTGTTCATATATTCCATTTTCCGATATCACAATTTTCACCTCTCACCTTCGGTATCTTCTCTGTTATCAAATGGTGACGTATTGATTGTTCTTGAAGACCTTAACTTACCGGAGGTTAATTGGTCCTCGAATGAAGAATCAAACGCGCTTTTTCCTTCGAAGTCCAATGGCTTATTTGATGACTTCTTGATTTGTCAATGGCACAGGTTACCCCTATTCGAACTCGATAAACAGATCGCTTGACCTGATTTTTTGTTGGATCCCCCCAGTGATGTTGCATTGAGAATTGAACTATTGGTTCTTCTGGAGCACCCTTATCATCCAACATTAGATCTTACAATTGATTTGCCTTCTCGCGTGTGTTCTGCTCCTAGAATTTGACGGTCAAATCCCGTTGTTTCAAAAAAACAGATTTTTTAAAGCTTAATGATCTAATATTTCACACCGATTGGTCTCAATTGTACACATGTACAGATATTGACGTTGCCGTACAACTTTTCTATGATACCTTGAACTCTCTTTTCCATGTTTGTGTTCCACTTGAACGCCCTTGCTGTCCTACGAGTCAGCCTTGGGTTTCCAGGGAACACAAACATGAAAAGAGAGTTCAAGGTATCATTGTAGGCAACGTAAATGTGTGTACATGTGTACAATTGAGACCAATGGGTGTGAAATATAAATCATTAAGCTTTGAAAAATCTGTTTTTTGAAACGGGATTTGACCGTCAAATTCTTAGGAGCAGAACACACGCGAAGGCGAATCAAGATCTGATGTTGATGGGTACTGCAGAACGACCCAATAGTCAATTCTCAATGCAACATCACTGGGGATGGAACAAAATCAGGTGGAGCGATCTGTCTCGAGTTCGATGGGGTGACCTGCAATTGACAAATCAAGAAGTCATCAAATAAGCCATTGGACTTCGAAGGAAAAAGCGCTTTTGATTCTTCAATTCGAGGACCAATTAACCTCCGGTAAGTAAGGTCTTCAAGAACAATCAATACGTCACCATTTGATAACAGAGAAGATACCGAAGGTGAGAGGTGAAAATTGTGATATCGGAAAATGGAATATATGAACAAGTAATACAAACGGAAAATTAGAGAAAGTTTTAACACTTATACATTCGATGTCATGGGGTGTTTAAGAATGTGGGAAAGAAGAAGAATCAGAAATGTCGGGATTTAGTAAAAACAAGAACATGAAAATCAAAAGAATATTAACCATCCGGCTAACCCCAGATGGCGTCACACATAGACCTTAAGATACTTAATGAGGCTGGGTAATCCAGGAGGATTTTTGACGTTTTGGCGAATGCCAATTATTGTTGTGGGAGCTTCTGGCAGCTTCTTCCAAAGAAGCGAACCGTGGGGTGTGCAGAAGCTTTAATCTTTTCGTGGTAATTGCTGGGCAGCTGCAATGAGATGCTGCTAGAGTTTCTGCGACTGCCAGATTCCATGCCTGCAACAGGTGTCTCTGTCGTTATGCCTAGCTTTATCGAAATAGCGGCTACTAGGCTACTAATGTCCCGTTAGTATGCCAATGAGGAATTACAGTTCTTCTTTGGAGGTGTAGAAGATTGTGCGTGAGTTTTATGATTCTTGTCTTCCACATTATTTTAGAGATTCTGCATCCGGTTGTGTTGCTTCTCTTTCTTCCATCATGCTGTTTAGCGTCTGCATGGAGATAGGTATGTTTTGTGTTCTTCTTGGCCTAGTCCGACTCCGGCTTTTGCAAGACTGTCTGCTATCTCGTTTCCATCGATGCCCCGGAATCTCGGCATCCAATAGATTTGCACCTTTCTGGAGATGCTAAGGCAATCTAGTGCTTCCCTGCTAGCCAGGACATTTCTTGAGTTGATGGAGTGTCTCTGCATTGACTTGATTGCCGCTTGGCTATCCACGTATATATTTATTTGGTTGTTTGGAACGTGAATTTCTGCCAAATACGTTGCTTTCCTTATTGCAAAGACATCCGCATGGAATATGGTGCAGTGGTTTGGTAGTTTGTATGAAAGCTTTATTTCTGGCTCTGCACAGTATACGGCGGCTCCGACTCCTAGGTCCATCTTTGAGCCATCTGTAAAGAGGTGTCCAAATAGTGCTGATGTGCATATTGAGTTGATCTTTGGGATAATGTAGTCCGTGCTAATATTGATCTCTCTACCAACTATGCTGTGTCCATAGCTTTGTAGCGCCATGGTGCCTGTCGCACATAGACGTTGAGCGGTCTTTTGTGCCAGAAGGCGTACTTGGATGTTCAGAGGGTTGACACCTAAGATGTGTTCTAATGCTTTGGTTGGAGTGGACCTCAGCGCCCCCGTAATAAGACCAGTGCCTGTCGCTGGGTCTTCTCCATCAGCTTTAGGTATGTGGTTTTCTCCGTGGCCTGCCACCATACCAGTATGCCGTGTAGCAGGTATCGGTCGTATTACTGAAATGAAAAGCCAGTGCATCAGACTTGGTGATAGGCCCCAAGTGCTACTCAGCATCTTCTGGGATGCATATAGTGCGTTGGTCGCCTTCTTCACCCTTTCTTCCACATTCGCCTTCCATGACAGTTTACTATCGATTACTGCTCTAAGGTATTTGACGTTATCTTTGGTGTTAGTGTTATTCCATTTATCTTTGGTGGAATCCATTGCGGTACCTTGTATCTCTTGGAAAAGAGAAATGAGTCCGGCTTCTGTGGCCCATTTTAGTATTCTTTGAGTGTAGAGTCGATGAAATTGAACTGAGATTCGAATGGACATTTTTCCATGAATAACTATTCTTCTGTCGTGGGAAGATGAGGCTATCTTGGGTGCTTTGCCCTCTGAACTTCGTTAATGAGTTTTTTGTAACCACAAGGTTCCATAGCAGGGGTGACGTCCCGCGGCCTTGAGGCGTCAGAGCATGTGACTCCTTCGTCATGGTTGTGGTACTGCCGCTCGGGTTGCACTCTTCTGCAGAAACATGTCTGAGAGCTGCTCACATATAGTCTCCGTGGAGACGGTGTTTGTCTATATAGTGGCTTACTAGGGAGGCGTTCTAGTTTCCACCGATTCCCCTTTTCGTGTATGCGTGTATTCTCTGTTCACCAAGGTCAGGTTGGTGCCGTTTCTTATGTGGAGGTCTTGTGGTTTTTGCCATTGCTTTAAGGGGAAAGAGGGGGCTGATTGGTCTGATATGTGGCTGCATATGACTGAATCTCCCACTTTGGATAGAAAACACATGTCGTGTTGTCTTCCAGGCCAGGGCACAGGTACATGACATTCAGGCAAGCTTGGAAAGTGAAAAGTAGCTGATGGTACAACTACACCCTTGATAGACTTTAGCCTAGCAGGTATAATGCCATCCAGTCCCGGGTGATTTGTAACTCGCGATCGAGTCGATCGTGAATCGGATTTTTGATTTGAGGCTTAGGAGTAAGACCTATAAAATTTTGGTGAGGAAGAGAGAAAGGGATTAGTGTTTTGACGCAACATTAGAAGTAGAGGCTCTAGATATATTGGTAAACATGGAAGGCAGATGGATGGATATCGATTTTTCTTTAGTCAATAAACTCTTTTATTATTAGGTGAGCCGGCCAGAAATCTTTTGCATTGTTTGTAAAAACGCACCGGGGACACTTATTTGAAAGGAAATCTTCCTTTCGCTCTTCCAGCAAAATATGAGTGGCTATATTTAGCCAGAATATAGGTTTTAAGCATGATCAAATGTGAGATCAGGACAGGATATTTAGTAGTATCTGTTAGAGGCTTAGCAGCACCAGTTACCCCAGCTACATCGGTAATTATTACCGAAATAAAAGGATTAGGGACAAGTGGAATACTTCATCTGAAATTACCTGACTAGTAGAAGATAGGGGCTAGATTTAAAGTTTGACAAATTCCAAATGTTCGGTAATGAAATAATAGGATACATATCACTGCGTAACACTAAATGGTTGATGAAATTTATACCGGAAAATCTGGAACAAGGCGTCTATTTTATCCCCCCTTCAAAACGCTTCTCCATTGGCATGCTTATTTGGTGAAAGCGCTCCCCATTTATCTATCTTGAAAATCGATTTTTTGTTTTATAATTTTAAAAATAAACAGTTATGTTTCAAGTCTAAAAAAATTTAGCAATATTCTTCAACACAAAAAGAGTCACGTACCAGATTAATCAATATATCACCTTTAATATTAAAAAAAAGAACGAGTTTTAGGTTTTATATAGTTTTGGTCATAAAGACGGAGTTTTATATAGAAAATAAGATATTTTATCGTTCGACAAGGTCAACGTCTGATGGGGTTGCCGTTGACAAACATACCAAATTCTGAATGGTTCGGATATGAAAGTACTACAAAAAAGTACCTCTTTGTCACAAAGGCGAACT